>JAKSZT010054014.1:2357048-2572004 GCA_026826555.1 Tolypeutes matacus
GGAATGAATGATGCCCCAGGACAGCCAGGGAATGAATGATGCCCCAGCCTCGCACGCCTCCATCCTGCCTGTGCCTCCTGTTGGCTGGACTCAGCCCAACTCTCAAGGCACAGGGCCCCTCAAGGCGGCCAGCCCCCCGGGAGGCTGCTTCTCGCTGCACCATCACACCTTCCTGGCCGCCCCCACTTCCCCGCTGCCCTCCGCCAGTGCCCTCTCGGTGTTTCCTTCCTCCACTCCTCGTAAACGCTCCTCTTCCCCAGGACTCTGCTCTCAGCCTTCTGCTCGAGCATAACCCCACCCCCAGGAGCTCTGTCCAAGCCCATGAGCTCCTCCACCCGACACTGACCTGGTTACGTTGACCCCCATCCGACTTCTCCACCCAGGGATGATGGGCCTAGATCTCATCTTCCTGACCGTGCTGCTAGCACCCACTGCCCTCTGCCCAGTCTCCAGGAAGTAGTTTTCCTTACCTCCTCCTCTCCCCTAGTTCCACTTCCAGTGGATCACCAAGCCCAATCAATCATACTTTCTGGAGGCATCTCAACTCCAGTAACGGCCCTGAGTCACAGTACTTCCCCCCCCCCACCTCCAAACAGGCTCCTCTGCTCTGCTCTCTGATACGATACGGCCTTCCTCTGTGCACAACTCACATTTTATCTTTCTAAAGCAGATGTAAACCGCTCTCAATATGCATTTAGTGAATGGGAACTGTGAAAGTTCAGATTCTTTGCAATACAGTTGTTCCAGAGGCATGGGGACTAGACTAGAAACAGACTCCACCAAACCAAGGTTCCGTGAGGCTAAAGGATTAGAGGGAACAAAGAAAGCTAAATGTCAAAGAGCTTTGGAGGGGTGAGAGAAGACCTCTACAAAGCCATGACCCATTTCTTCCCTTCTGAAGAAACCGCTTTGCTCGACTGCTGAATGTCAGGCCTGCACAAGGAGGAGAACGGACTATTCAGCACTTCCTTGATGGCCTCCTGCCCCACTGCAGGAAGGGGCAGGACTAGTGTTGGAACTCAGGTCTCCCAGCTCCCTGCTTACTGAGAGCATGCAGACTTCTCCCTGCACTCATCAGGAAGGGTGGGGGAAACTAACTGTATGAGCCCTCATTTTGACATCTCGGGAAGCTTTTTCCTGATGAAGAGGGGCCAGCCCAGGATTTTCTCCTTACATTTATTTCTGACCTGAAGGGAAGAGGCCAGAGAGTCGCCATGGAATCTGGAACTGGAGGGACAGACAACACCTCCACCTTAGCCAGAGGGAATGGGCCATGCACCTTAAGCACTGGCCAGTGCTAGTCAGTCCTGGCAAGTCCCACCATCCCCATCTGCCCTCCTGCACTGCCTCTTAGCTTCAACCTGATGGCCTCTCACCTGGGCCCCTAAATAACCTGTCACCTGGTCTCCCAGAAATCACTCTTGCCATCTCCCCGCCTTGTTCTTCAGGTGCTGCACAGAGCTGGGTAACTGCATGTTGAACCTCGTGCTCCCCATTGGACAGACTATGGACGCTTCCAGGATCTGCTCCCATCCCCACTCGGGTGTCATCTCTCACCTGTACCTCCCTCCACCACCCTCATCCTACTGTGCAGGTGGCCCACACTCCTTCTGGCCTCCCCACCTAAGGTGCCTTGGTAGGGAATTCTCCCAGCAGAGATCCATGGTTCCCTATTTTATTCACCCTTGTATTCAGAATTCCTGGCAGAATTCCTGGCAATATGCATTTAGCGCTGGGAGCATAGGGGCAAATAGAACACATGGGGTCAAAAGAAGCCTCCCCTGAAATAAAGCTGTTGCTGGGAAGGCTTGGACCCATCCAGAAGGGACTGATGTCCTTGGGCTCCTGTAGTAGGTAAGAGAAGGCCAAGGTTTTCCAGAAATTACACAGCAGTGTATTTAGTGAAGGTGATAATCCATCAACTGAGGGTTAGCAAAAAGAGAAGCCACCTGTCCCCAGGGGTTTGTAGCTTTATGACTGATGACTGCTGTGACCGGGCAGGAGGCACATTTCGCTCACTCACCAGCTTGGCGGGAGAAAGGTCTCCCTCCTCATTTCTGCAGCACAGGCTGACACATGGTCGATGACTAACAATTGCTCAATTGATTCCTGTGCTGTATTGTGGCTTTGGGATTTTTATCCAGTAAATTCAGCAAATTTCTAATTATATTTTGTGCTATAAATTTAATTCAGGGTCTTTTAAAAGCCGACCTTAAAGATGGTGGCCTGCTCCATTTCTGTTCTCTGGGAAACTCATGAAAGCCACACTGGACATGGATGCTCCATCCCCCTCCCAGGCCAGGGGCTGGAATGGGAGCCCATCCCCTGCTGTGCTGTCCTGAACTCCAAACCCTATTCAGCGTGAGAAGTGCAGCATCGATGGGCTGCTGGGGGCTGTCTCGGGGGCGTCTGGTTAGTGGAGCACACGTAGCAGTAGCTCAGTGCCAGCGCTGAGGGCTGCTAGCCGATGCTCTGCATGCCTGTTCAGCTTATACTTTTATTCTAGTCATGGCTAGAGCAATTAATCACACACGCCGTAACCCAGACACCTAATTTCCATGGTGCTATCTATTAATTTTAAATTAATGCCATACCCTTTGTCATGAGCTCGAGATGCTTTATAATAAGAGAATAAACATAAGTACATAATGTAAGAACATCCTTGGCAGCCAGGTTTTTTTTTTTAATGAAGGAGGATGAAGCCAGTTTCCAGCTCTGATCTGATGGGGAAGCTGAGAATAGTCCTGAGGAAGACAGAGCCCTGGGGCGGGGGGTGGGGGGGTGGAGGGGGGGTCTTGAAGAGACCGTGGTAACCATCCTGCCTCTGTCAATTACCAGCTTCCTGACCTTGGGCAAGCTGGTCCGGCCTCTGGGCTCACTGTCATTACATAGTCGTCAGAGAAAAGCATAAATGGTCTTCCTCCCTCACGGGTTTTTGTAAGTTTCTTGTGAGGTTATCAGGACTAGGGTGTTAGGGCATGCCAGGCTCTGTCCCCCAGCACGCGGGCGGCACACTCCAGTAAGCAGAGGACTGATTCATGAAGGGAACATTTACAAAGTTGTGGGCAGGGTGGAGGCTGGGGCCAGGAGGTTCTCTCCCTTGTTCCGAGGGAGTCAGGGGCTGGAGGACCTGGAGAGCAAGGGGCCGAGGAAGCCGTACAGAGAGGGACACCAGCTAGCAGCTGGAACCTGCAGCTGGCAGTCACAGGAATAAAGACCGGTCCTCTCCCTGCATCTTCCTGATGGAAGCGACCTGTTGTCTTTGTGACATGCACAAAGTGGCAGCCAGAGAGCAAGGAAGCCTACAGAGGCTGCCCACAGGGGGTCAGGCTCCGGGAGCTGAAAACGGAGTGGAGAATCCTGGAGGGTCTCCTGGGAAGAACCCAGCAGCGTTACTCAAAAAGGGAAGAAAGGAGTTCTATAAACCATTCAGTCTAAAGCAAGAATTTAAGAACCACATGGAGAACGTCTCTGATTGCTTTTGAGCAGAGGTGGGTCCTCCAATTCAGAGACCATGTGCAGTTTGAAAGCGGCTCCTGATTAGAGCCCATAGTCGTGTGTGTCACACACGAGGGGCCCTGGCTCATCCGACACCTGGGCAAGGACGCAGGGTGGAGGCGCTGGTCCCACAGGCTCTTACGGAGCGTAGTGCTTTTCTCCCTGCACGTAAAACACGGCCCCAGGCAGAGCCCCTGTGGGTGGGAAGAGGAGTGTGACAGCCCACCCACCACCGTAGCAGACTCCTTGCTTCAGCCGTGGGCACTGCTTTCACTCGAGTGACAGCAAAAATGCTTACCAGTCATGTCTCACTTTTAAGATTAGATTTTGAGTAGCTCCTTGTAAGATGAATTTTGGCAAAGAAAATAATGTTTAGCTCATTTCTGCATGTCTCTGTTGCTGACTTACCTATGCAGAGAACAAAACTGAACTTACACCAAAGTGGAAGACTGGGCCGCAAAACCTTTCCTGGACTGTAACTGGCAGGAAAAGCCCTGGGCACCCCTCCGAGGCTGAGAAAGTGACCAGTGAAGAGGTGGAGACACGTTTCCATTGAGCGTGCCTGGCTCCCTCCCCATGTGGGCACAAATTGTGCTCTCGCATCTAAAATGTCGGAAGAGGGCACCCCAGATTACACAGCATTGTTTGTAAAACCTGCTGAGGGGATAAGCACAGTGACACAAGCCCCTGGCCAACCAAGAATGACACGCGTTGGGTCCCTCAGTGTGTGTTCCCCACGTTCCTGAGATCAGAGGTCGACTGCCGTCTCATCAAAATAGTCTATTTTATAGAGACTCTACTATAAAACTTTATCTACTGTAAAATAAATGCATTACATGTTTATACAGAAAATCCACACATAACAATTAAGGCCTCAATAATTGCCTTCAGATTGCCTTAATCTCTCACCTAATGTTAGGCATTTAGAATCCCAGGTAGATCCGAGCTGACAGTCCAAGAAAAGACCAAGATGCTGTGCATCCCCAACCTAATGTCCCCAAGCTCTGGCCTAACTGCTCTTTTTTCCTTAACACATGTCAAGAGCAAAGGGGTTGCCGAAGAAACCACGGGGGGTGACCGGGGTGGGTGGGGCATTTTAGAAAAGGGTTTGTTCATTTCAACACATTTTAATAGGGTCCAGTTCTTATTTTAAAATACTCACTACCAAGCCACAACTATTATGTCTAAATGAGTGGGAATGCTAACTGAAGACCCTTGGAAACTAAAATTTATCAAAACAATCTGCTCCTTCTGTCACTCCAGCAGTCTATTGTGAGGGCCTGCTGTCTGACCGGGGGAAAGAAGCAGACTGAGCAGGTGAGAGCCATTATGCAAAGATCTGGTTTCTTCATCTGTGATGTGTACTAGCTATTTCTTGCCGTGTAACAAAGTAGCACAAACTCAAAGGCCTGAAACGACACCAGTCTATCACCCCAGCTTCTGGGCCAGGCATCCAGGCCAGCTGCGGGTCCTTGGCTCATCTGCAGTCCAGCTGTTGGCCAGGCCTGCATTCCCACCCCGGGCTCAGCTGGGGGAGCAGCCGCTTCCCAGCTCCCTCAGTTCCTGGTAAAACCCACCGCCTTGCGGGACCATAGGCTTGAGGGGCCGCTGCTTGCTGGCTTCAGCAGGAGACCGCCCTCAGGTCCGTGCAGCATGGTTGCCACGTCTGTCTTCACAGCAGCACAGGAGAGCCCCTCTAGAGCCAGTCTGCCGAGACAGTCTTCTCTAACGTAAGGAGCCATGGAAGTGGCATCCCATCTCCTCTGCCCTATTCTGTTGTGTTATGAACAAATGAGGTCCCACCACACTTGACGGTACAACCATGAGTCAGCAGGGGTGGGAGGGTTTCTAGAAGAGTCTGACTTCTAGAAACCCCAGTGCAAAGACCCTCTGCTTGCTAATAATCTCCACCTACCTTTCTGCTTTGTGCAAGTCACTTCCACATGTGTTTCTGAAAGTAAGGAATGCCTGTAGTAGGAACCTTTTTTTTTTTTTTTTTTTTACCGGGAGGTCCCGGGGATCGAACCCCGGTCCCTCCATATGGGAGACGGACACCCAACCAGTTGAGCCACATCCGACCCCTGTAGTAGGAGCCTTTAAGATGGAGCGTATTAATTAAAAATGAATCCTGGGAGAGAAAGCAACATTGCACTGAGGCACACACATGGAGACAGACTAGACACATACACACAAACACACAGGCGCCCACACACACAGATACACACACACACACACACATACAGGTGCGCTCAAACACACAGATACACACACAAACACAAAGATGCACACACACAAACACACAGGCACAAACAGATGCACACACACATAAACACAAAGATGCACACACGCAAACATGCAGACACACAGACACGCACCTGATTCAGCATATGACAAGGTGTTACAAATGTTAAATGTAATGTTGGGGCATAATTATACATAAGACCTCAACTTAAAATGACACAAAAAAATGTGCCTTCTTTTTTCATTCAAATTAGGGTTTAAATCAGGCCCTAAGTGAGCTTTGCTTCCATGCTAAATAAGGGCAGGTTCATGAGAAACTGACTCTTCCCATCACTGAAATAGTGTGTATGTGTGGGCTCAGTGATTCTGAACTACTACGGTAAGTTTACAGTTGAACTGACGACACACACATACACATGCACACCCCACACACCTCACAAAAGGATCAGTGCTGGTCTGCCAAGATAGCCCTTCCTTGCACTAGGGTGGGTGTGAGGTGAGACCCAGCCTACAGGCTGCCTTACCCAGGAACCCTCCCTGGAAGAGGGCGGGGTCTCCCCTGACCCAGGAGAGGATCATTGCACCTGGAGGGGGCATCACGGTGACAGCAGATACCATCAGGGCCGCAAGCAGGGCAGCTGATGTGCCTGTGGGTGGCAGGAAGTCTGGCACGCAGCTGCTGCAGCTCTCAGTCAGAGACTCTGGTCTGAAAAAACTCATCCATCCATTCATTCATTCATTCATTCAACACACCTTTACCCAATGCACTACAGTGTCCTGCACCATGCCTGGAGGTGCAGACACAATTGTCAACTAAAACAGACAAAATCTGTGCCCCGAGGAAGCTCAATTCACATAAGCGATAAGTAAGATTAGCAAACTACACAGTGTAGTAGAAGGCAGTAAGGATTAAGGAGAAAGCAGAGGAAATTAAAAGGGAGTGTGTGTGAGGGGGTGGCTTGTGATTTTAGTTGGAGCAATGAACAAAGGCCCCTTCAAAACCCTGGCATGTGAGTTACAGTCTGAAGGAAGCGAGGGAGCTCAGCCAGTGCAAAGGTCCTGGGGAAGGAGAGTCTCACTGCCGGTGTAGGCCTGTGCGCACATGTATGTGTGTTATAAGCATGCTTACAACAAAAAGGCAGAAGATCGAGATCTTCAGAAGCTTTCACCCAGGAAGCTTGTTTCCAGGATGTACAAATGCCTGAAAATGCTCAAAACAGCAGGCTTCAAAGTGGCAGAAAAATAAGATCCTCTTATTAAAGGCAGGGGAAAATCATGCAATTAATATAACAAGAATATAAAAATTTAAACCGCAATAAAATCTCACTGACATGCTAATTACACTGAGACTGGTCATAATTAGCAAAGCTCTTGAATTATAGAAAGAAAAATTCAAGTATATACAGCCACTCAAACTGAGGGAAAAAAGGATATTTTAAAAGAAATGTTCTGCTGGACTTAGCTTCCTTGAAAGCTGTGTGTCACTTACCAGCACATTAACACGTGTGTCTGGACACGCCACTAAATTCATGGTCTCCGAATCTCACAACTGAGAAGGGCCTTGAAAACATGCTGCTGTACCTTGGTCTGATCCCTACGTGTGCTGAGGCATCCCAGTCCTCCCTGGGGCGAGCCGTGCTTGCATTGCCTTATGCAGCATCTGTTCATGAAGCACTTGCTGTGTCCTCGTCCTGCACCCGGAATTCAAGCAGATTCTCTGTCCTGGTGAGGGCTCCATGAAAGCATGGAGAGTGAACAAAGCAGTAGTTGCATCAGCTCTTATGTGCAGGCCATGGAAGGCTACAACTGGAGTTCCGAACCTGGGATGGGAGTACAGTGGTGGAAGCAGCGGCTTCCTGGAGGAGGTGGAACTAAGGTAAGACCTAAAGGATGAATTGGGAGAAAGAGAAGAGGGGTATTCATATTCTATGCGAAACGCATCTGGCAGCTTGTTCAAAGAGCTGAGAGCAAGGCAAGACGTGGCACCTTCCAGAAACCAGGAATTCAATATGGAGGAGCAGAGGCCACCTGAGGTGGTGGAGTGGAGAGCAGAGAGGCTGGAGAGGGAGGGAATTTGGACCGTATCCTAAGGCAATCAGAATCCACTTCCTAGCATCTTTTAACCAGAGGAAGAACATAAACAGATTGTATTGGAAAGGGATCATTCTGGATATACTTGAAAGCTGAAACTGAGAAAAGAATGAATTATAAAAAATGTAGGAGACAGATTCTACCATCTTTTGACAGATCAGATGTAGGGATTGAGGAAAAGAGGCCACAGAAATGCTGTCTTATCCATTCAGGAGGGAGGTAATGTTTCCCTCTTTTCAGTAAAAAGCCACAATATTTAGAGTAGGTCTGAGAAGGGAAATAATGAATTCCACTTTGGAAACACTGAGTTGAGTTGCCCAACTGCATACGTCTAAGTGGATATATCCAGTGAGCAGCTGGAGATTATCTATATTTATATCTACATCTATATCTATCTATATATCTGTATTGGGGCTCAGAATAGAGGCCTGGTTTGAATATACAGACTTGGGATATGTATATCTCAGTGCTCAGTTGCAAAAATAGAACCTATTCTAGATATTTCAACAGAGAGAATTTAATACAGGAATGGATTTCTTTTCTAAACCTGCAAGAATCATGGAAACAAATATTTGGCTTTATTTCTTATTTATTTTTTATTATTTGTAGCACACCCAATACACAGTTTAACCCTTCAGATTTTGTTAAAAACATTTTTCTTCAATTTTCGATACGAGAAAATGCTCAGAAAGCTAAGGCACGTCTATAACGCACAGTAGGTGTATCTGACCCGTCTTCCGAGAGACTTATTGGGGAAGGGCATTAAATGGCAAAGGGGCAGAGCAAAAGGAGGTAGGAGGGAAACCTTCAGGCCACACTGCAGGTCTGACATCCGTGAGACAAGAGGCAAGGAAAGGATGGATGGGGAGAGCCTCAAAGCACAGCACGGCTCAGAGAAAGCCTCACGCAGGCCATGGGCCCCGAGCGGGGCCGGCACGGGCAGCTCCGGGACCCCCAGCCTGCTCAGGCACTGGCTGGCAGCACCAGCATGAATCCGAGGGGAGACAGCTGGGGCTGTCAATCAGTTCTGCTCCCCCAAGCAGCAGGTTCCGTTGAAGGAAGTCTGAGTGCGGCCCCCACAGCCACCCGGTAGGAGCTAACACTTCTCTGGTTCCACAAGGAAGGGATTATTTGCTTCCCATAAATTATTCTTTTGCTTTAGACAGTCCACGAGAATATTGAAAATTAACATTAATTCTCAAAGCTCTAATTAGGCAAAACCTTTAGATATAGAATTTGAAATGCATTTCCAGTGTATTTTAAAACTTCCCATAATGGAGAGTAGTGGAATGCTCAGGTAGGGAGAGGCTGCTATTTAGTCTTCAGGTCTTCAAGATCATTTCAAGGGCAGCAAGTTAGAATTCTACTAGCAAATAAAGCTGGGGGATTTCACTTCATTGTTGTTTTATGGTGCTGCATTTTATTCTTTTAGTCTTGAGATTACCTCATATATAGCTCACAAGTGTATTGTTTCATTTATGTATATGATATATGATATGCAATATATGATACACTATATATGATATAATATATATGAATTCAGTATATATAATAAAGTAAGCTTGTGAGATTATATGACATACAATATATATGAAGTAAATATAAATATATATATATACACAGAACTTTTAGCATTTTAGGTTAGAAACAAAAGAAATGCAATAAAACACCACACATACCTCCAAATCATCCTTAGGGTATCTATTGCACAGGTAGGACAAGTTTTAAGGGTTTTTTCACCAAAATGAATCAAGATAAAAATTATGTACAAAAGTACAGCTCCGAAGGCAATCATGAGTCATTTACAATTGAAAAAAATTTCACTACAAAAGTGATCATATGAAAGTTAGGTTTACTTTGACGCATGTGAGTGTTTCACTTGGATAAAGTACTATGCACTATCTCATTTAACACTCAAAAAAACCTATACAACAGGTAATGTTACAGTCCTCATTTTAGGGGTGAAAAACATGAGCTTAAAGAGATCAAGATACTTGCCCTAAATTACATGGTCCAAAAATTTTGGGTTTTTCCCTGCATTTTTAATTCAATTTGTTTACAATTATGAAGGATGATATAAAAATGGATATTGTTGTGTAGAAGTTTGATGTAAGGATGCTAACCACGAAAGTATTCCAAAATTAAAATCCTCTGTAAAAGACTGAAGGCAGTGATCCTGCTGATTTGTACCGTTCATTTTCTCCCATTTGGGTTGAGGAGAGCTGATCCTAGCATACTTATTAGCGGATTAGAGATTAGGGTTATTAGCATGGCAGGGTTTTGCATAATTTAAGAACAATGGGACAAAGTTAAGCAATTTGGTACGTCTGTGGCCTCAGCCTGCTTCTTTGGGGTACTGTACACATTAGACGGCAAGGTCAGTCATGGAACGAGCAGCTGTCACAAAGCGTCTGCAGGATCCCCAGGTGCCACGCTGTGATTCAGGTGTAACTGCAACTCAAACTGAACCCAGCAGGGCTCAGGAAATTGTCATTTCTAATTAATCCCATCTGAAGTGCTATTTAGTTCCCACGTGGGAAGAACATGAAGCACAGTGATGCGTCAAATCCTCCTGGCCGACGTGCTGAATTTCAGTTCGTGCCAACGTGAGAGCCACGTGTGGGGGGGAACGAGACGTGCGTCTGACTCCTTCTCACTAAGGCTTGCCTGGCAATTTCACTGGTACCAGTTTAGTGCAGAACCCTGATGATAGACAAGTGATAGAACAGAATCTAAGTTCCAAAATTCCAGGCAAGTCAGAAACTCTCTCTGGGGTGTGGAGCAGGCCGGAAATTAATTTAAAGTCCAAGGACACTTGGCCGATGTTCCCTAGAGTAGACTTAGACCCACGTGTGTCGAACCAGGCTCTGAATCCAGGCTCTGAAAGACGCCTTAAGCTTCTGGGTGTGAACCCGGAGCCTCATTTGGTAAACACAAGACAGCACATCCGCACAGGTTGAGCTTCTCCTTGCACAAAATTCTCTGTAGTGACCGAGATTAACAGAAACAAGCCAACTCCTGGGTCAGCCAATTAAAAGCAAAGCAAAGCAACCATAACAAAGAAGTTGCAGGACTAAGATATGATCTAAAAAAATTTTAATGTAATAATTAGCAAAGTAAGCACACCCTGCCTTTGTGAGGAGAATGGAGAGATCCAAAAGGGAGCTCGGGACCAAGGGGAACGAGCAGGAAGGAAACAAGGCTCGACATTCTTTGGAAGCACCCTCTCCACTCCCACTCCATCGGGAAGCTCAAGTCTGTGCAGCTGAGGGGTCAGCTGCCACCTCCAGAGAAGCATTTCTCCCACCCAGTCCTTACATCGGGTGCTGTGAGGGTCAGATATCTAAGAATTCAGGCCTCAAAGATTCTGTGGACAGTGTGACCCTGACGCACGAACACATTTTTGCTTTCTTTTAGGTCAGAGCATGCATTCATCTCTAGGAACTGTTCACATAACACATTCTCAATGTGCACTAAAAAGTCAATGAGTCTTTACCTTAAAATATATTTTATTTCTGAAACCAAATCTTCCCACCACTCTTCTTCCTGAAAGTGTGAGTTGAACTGGCAACTATTTAGATTTTGAGTATTTATGTATTTTGCACAATGTATTACCTTGGAAAGCAGAGTATTATCTAACATTGAGAAATATTTCAACTCTTATGTTCAAAAAAGATGGAAAAGCAAGAGAGAAAAGGCAGGCCAGTACAAAGGATCAGGGTAGCCATAAAGCCAAAGAGCATGTGTTTCTATTTCAGCCTAAATCTGATGAGAAAAGTCACGTTTCATGCACAGCCCATATTTTGAACATGACAGGCCTTTAATTTTTGAGTAGTGGAGCATTAGAACAACAGAGAAATACTGTATTTATGAACATCTCTTTCATGCTTGTTTTCATGTATCAGGTAGATGCTAGTTTTCATAAATATTTCAGAGTCCTTTCAATTTTCTAACATTTATCTGATCTGCAATGTAAAGAGCCTTAATTCAGAAATGGGGAAATTTCCTGATGTTCCCTTCAAGAGGAACATATTAATTTTACCCCCAAGATGATCGTCTTTCGTTTATTAGGCAATGGGTGGAGATCTAGGTGGGAAAACAGACTCTCCTTCCATTTTAAAGGCTATTCAGTTTCCAAGGAGGCACCATATTTATGCAATCTGCTTACTAAAAACCAGGCAAACCCCCGAGTCTCTAAGACACACAGTCAAATTAACAATCTGATTGTAGCTTAACTGCAAGTATATTCCATCACTTACACTTGTAAGGACCCCCCAGGGCTGTCCCTGTTGGGTACAATTTCTGCAATAGGTGGCCCAGCAGACTCCAGCAAGGACCGTCCCTGCTTGGGTTCCAATAGTGATCTCTGACAGGTCAGCTGGGTGACCAGGCCTCAAGCATTCCTTTCAAACACCAAAAAGAGGAGGTACCTGTTCATGAGGACACTGCGAGTCCACAGGCTCCTTTCCCACTGCACTCTCTTCCCGTGCTACTGGCTCACATGGAGAACAATAGTACATTGATGTATATTTAAAGAGCATGACTTCGCTCAAAATGAGGCAAGCATCTCTGTGGAGCAGAAATGGGACTGAGACATACCGTGTTGAGCAGGGGTGGAATGCAGACCTTAGCCTCAGACGGGAGACCCATTCCTGCTAGGTCCCATGGACTGGAGAGCCCTCCATGGGCAGGGACCAGGAGAGGTTTCCTTAGAGGGGTGTGTCCCAGGAGTGCCAGGGGTGGAGCTGCTGATAGAGCTCAGTTCTGAACGAGGCACCTGGCGGACCGTGGAAGCTATGACAATGTCTGTGTGAAAAGGGGGTGAGGGAAGTTAAACACACACACACGTGCACAACTACTTGAGATGACCTTGGAAACTACAATTCCAAAGAACATGAAGAAAAGAAATGCCACTGAAGTTTGTGCTCCACAAACTCAACTAAAGGGAGCAGTCACTCCAAAGAAACTACAAGGAGTGGACCAGGCTTCCAAAAGAAGGAACGATAGTCTAAGAGCAGTGAGAAGAATGATGGAAAGGTGATAGGAATTAAGTAGAAAGAGATAGAAAGGGCCAATTAGAAAGTATAAAAACTCAAACTTCAACAAGATAGATACTAAATAATGGAAAATGTAAGTAGACAATTGGAAGAAAGTACCAAGGTACTGAGCCTAATTATTGAGAAATGAAAAGATGCAAACTATGAAAATGACCCTAAGAGAGATTAAAGATAAACTGTGATGCTCCAACATTCACCTGAATTAGAAATCAGATAGAATGGTGAGATGATAACGACCTCGCATTTCCCTGATGTAAGAAAGATGGAGGGCCACATGTCTGGCTCTCAATGCATGCCGAAAGGGCATACCAGTGCTCAAGAGCATAAACAAAAAAATAAATACGAGTCTAGCTTCGTCAGAATTAGCCTGGAGAACATCAGGGCTAGAAAGAACATTATAGAAGCTTCCAGGAAGAAGAAAAGTGTTAACAAAGGTCTGGTGACCTCTTAACTAAATGTTAAAATTTGCCACTGCCTAGAAAACACACTAAGTATTAAAAAAGATTAAGTACGTCAATTACAGGATTTAGTTCACGCAGACAGTATGATTGCTAGTGATCTAAGCAGGACCATAGCATTCAAAAACCTTTGGAGGTATTGCGTTATCAGAAATCATCTACTGTTATCGCAAGGTCAGAAAAGTCTTTGATTGCACATGAACACAGGTCAGATTTATTGTTTCAATCTCTCTCCCCTTCCCTTGCCTGCCAACACCTGTCATCACAGAGCCCCCATGTCCCTCCTCCTCACCCCCGGGACCCACTCAAAAGACTCTCCAATCTGGATGGGAACATTGCTTTAGTCAGCTTGTTTTTCCTCTTAGTTTTTAAGGGTGCTATTTGCATTCATTGTATCTTAGTTACTAGCTATTTTATGACTTATTTCCATGGCAGGGCAGCATGATCTTTCAGCATAGAAAGAAAATGTGATTTGCATCTGATATTGCATTTTGCAAGCAACCCTCTAATAATTCATGTAATGTTAATTAGGTATGTAAATGGCTTAAGAAATTAGTTTTTGATATGCAGACATCTTTGGTAGACTGTATTTATAAGTTTAAAAATATGTTAGTGATATTTGGGGAAATCAGTGGCCATTTTTGATGGCCTAAGACCACATTATTATATTTCCAATGTGAAATAAGGAAACACCGCCTCCCACTTTCTGAAAATTCAGGAGAGGTCTAGATTCAGGTAATGGAAGGTGCCCAAATTTGTAATTCAATTATTCTTGAAGTTACAGAAGGTTTTTCTTTCTGATTTTAGAGATTGTTGTGTAACCACAAGAGAAACTCTTCTACAGAAAGCTCTGCCACGGATCCTGCACTGTGAGGCAGCTTCAGCGTTCTCTTAGAGCTTGGCCCTATCACGTCTCTTTCTTGTTCTTTGCTTAAGGTCAGGCCCTACCTGGCATGTCCCTCCCCACAGCTAACACCAGCTCATCCCAACTCTAGTTTGCAAAATCAGGCCTGACTTTAAATGAACAGGAGGGTCGTAAGTCCTTCACGCTAAGATTTAGCATCAGGGTACACTTGACGCTTATCCTGGTGCAATGGGCTGTGGGTCCACGTCCCCTCGACGATGTTGAACTTCACCTGAGTCCCGTGAGCCTGGAGAGTAGTGATGGATAAAGAAGTCCTTTTCTGTTCCAGAAAATGGTTTACTGCAAAGAACCCCCTTCTCCACATGACCTAGATGAGACTCTCAGATGGAAAAGCCAGACACAGACCCTCCAAATCCCTGCTTTGCCTCCTAACTGATTAGCTGAACTGTTTGTACCCACTGGCAAAACAACTGACTTGACCAATTTCTCTTCTTCCCCCAGCCCCTGAGCTACGACCCACCTCCAGCCTCAGCCAGCTCACAACTCCTTAAGGGCCCCTGCCTAGGCAACTGCCATCCCATTCCCCACACCCATTCTTTCCAGCCTTGCTCACTTCTCCCTAAAGAAGAAATTCCATAAGTAATTAACATTACTTTTTTTTTTCCTTTCAAACTTTAAACTTTATTCACAATGTATTACTTAGAAAACAATTTATACTTTTCCATCATTTAAACAGAGTATACCTGAGTCTCATGCCTTTTGCTCAGCTTTTACCTCCAAAGAAGGTATTCTGGGAAAGAGGGGTAGGGGACATGGGAAATTGCAAATCAACAATGAACATGCATCTATTCTATTATGAACATTCTGCATGATACATAACTCCTTTTCTTTAGTTTTGCTGTGATTGCAATGTTAGAATTTGCTCTGCAATTCAATCAAATTGGAAAAAGCAGAATTAGACATTCTGTGTTTAGAGAAGTGGATAGTTTCTGAAACAACACGAGGAAATCCCTTCGCTTATCGGATGAAGACCAGCATAGCTGCATCCCGGGACAGAGGATCTTCTATGGAGAGCAAAGCCTGGTCTCACATAAATGGCACTAACAGAACAAGTATTCTATAATTTAAGAAAAGAATAGTGAAAGTGGTCTTTTCACCAAGCAAACAATATTCTAACGGCCGGTATAGACAGATACCTGGAAAGAGATTCTACGACATCAACGACACTCAGAATATAACAGTCTTACTTAACAGTGCGACCAATTGGCAACATGGTGACCAGTTTCAACTTTTCATACCACTGATTTTGTGGTTTTCTATGCAATGATCCCTTTCCCTAAATGCATTCATTTGAAAGACCAGAGTTTACCTAATAACAGCACTACAAATAGGCTCATCCAAAAATTAGTAAATTGCAGCAAATACACTGGCACCATAGAAAGTGAGCTCTGGAGTTGGAGGTGAACAGTAACAATGCTGTCACCAAGGAGGAGGCAAATGGCTTTAAAAGAAAGTAACTTTTTATGTCCGTAAGCGTTCCCTGGGTCGAAAGTCACACACTTGCAGTCCTTAAGGTAAGAGCATTCTCCTTATTGCAATAACCTTTCGAATAAAATGTCTCCTTACCTAGGTCTGGATTTGATTTTGACACCCTGCACCCAAATCCTTGCAACCTAGGCTTTTATTTCTGAAATTCCGCCAGAGACCAAAGTCCTGTCCTTTAATGCCCAGCATGACAGCCAGCACCTGCCTTGCTGGCGTGTCAGTGAGACCAGCCACTACCTGCACTTGTGAAAGCTGTGGGATTCCCTATTCTGCCATCCCCTGACTCAGAGCCTCAGGTGCCCCTACCTCAGTTAACTCCCAGGGCTCCAGCATGCTGTTCGTTCATTCAATAAATATTTAGTAAAATCCTGTGGGTCAATTCATTTGCTAGACTTGACCTCCTTCCTTGACTTGTGGCCTTCTGAGGTGGACATTGTGCCCACCTCAGCCCAGTGGGGTGGTCTCACCGTCTCACATCCCAGTCCCAGAGTCTCCCAAATCTCACTGTGTCTCAAAACATGGAAAATGCACTCATCACAATACTTCTACTCAAAAATAATAGGGAGGAAGTACTGAGTGAGGGGCTTACAACCCTGCCAAAACATTTTGCATCATTTATAATAGTAAATCAAATTGTAAAGAACAGAATTACATTTCCTTAAAGAAATGGGTTTAAAAATTGGTCTATTGGGGAGTGGATGTAGCTCAAGTGGTTGAGAGCTTACTTCCCATGTATGAAGTCCTGGGTTCAACTCCAGCACCTCCTAAAAACAAACAAACAAACAAAAATCCAGCTCTCATTGGGGAGCAGCTGTAGCTCAGTGGTTGAGTGCCTGCTTCCCTTGTACAAAGTCCTGGGTTCAATCCCCAATACTTCCTGAAAAAAAAAAAAAAAAAAAAAAAAAGTCTATTTGTATGATGAACTATTATAAAACTTTTAAGCAAGCAATCTAAGACTTCAATCAGCTAGATTTTGAAAAATATGCTGAGTGAAACATTTTGGCTTAAGTTTCTTTAAGGATTACAAATGTTCAATTCCTAATAGATTGGCCTTTTTCCCAGATTCCAAGTGATACAATAAGCAAGATATATTGGCAGCAAATTTTCACCGAGATTAGTATTTTGTGAAAAACTTGAACTAAACTGTAAGTAGCTCAATATTAGATTGTTGACTACTTTCTGCCATAAAAGAAACATTTTCTAAGTAATTTCTTCATTCTTGGAATCCATGCATAAGCTTTACTGAAATACTTTAATTTTGAAACCCAAGATCGTTCTTGAAGTAATTTGAACTCATGAGAAACTGACTTTTTTCCTTGGAATTCTACTTTTCTGATCATTGCCACCACCATGAGCTTGTGTGTGTAGCTGGTACTTCACCTTATCTACAAATATTTCCACCAAAGGAGTGCAGTTGGAGAAGCACAGGACCAGGATTCAACAATAGCCTGACGGGATCAAAGTCTCATTGACTCTTTGCTAGAAGGGCCCTTATTCAGATGAGGATGCTCATGAATTATGTTATTTTGTGCTAGGAAATTTAAGGTGAATTATCTAAGGCTGCTTCTTGTCCTCTGTTCTCTCTTCAAGTTCTTCTCCAAGAAGAAAGCATTGTACAAAATGGAGAGAGCAGAGTGCAGAATCAGAAGACATGGCTGGTTCAAGCTCTCACTCTAAGAATTCAACTTTTCTGACCTTGGCCAAGTCACTTAAAACCTGGTTCTCATCTCCTTTGTCTGTAAAATGGCCACAGTCCCCTCCCTCTTTGTTATGCTGCACTTCGAAATCTGAAAGCATGACTTAAATGAAAGTTACCATCACTATAATTAGAGAAAACTGCCACCTTTGCTTTGATTCCATTCCTTACTCTTGAGATGACAAATGCTATCTGGCCAGTTTCAACCTCAATGGACAGTCCCTTGCCAAACTATGGGATGAGCTTCTACTGCATAAAGCCTGTATTATTATTATTATTTTCTAAAAGATTTATTTTTATTTATTTATTTATTTATTTATCCCCACCCCACCCCCTTGCTGCTTATGCTTGCTGTGTCCATTTGCTTTGCATTTTTCTTTGTATGCTTGTCTCCCTTTGTTGCATCATCTTGCTGCACCAGCTCACCGCACTGCGCAGGCCATCAGCTCACTGCGCCACGCGGGCCAGCTTGCCTTCACCAGGAGGCCCCAGGAATTGAACTCAGGGCCTTCCATATGGTAAATGGGAGCCCAACCAATTGAGCCACAGCCGCTTCCCAAGCCTGTATTATTTTGTAAACCTAGAGTAAATTATTATTAAAGACTTAAATTGCAGAGAGCCAAAGGTGACTAATGCTTGAAGTTAAGTGTAGATATTATAAACAGGTCAATCGTTTATTGCATAAAGTATCCCCCAACTCTTCTATTAGGGTTTTATTTCTCTCTTGTGATTTCTACTAATAATTTAAAACTTTGTCAGGATGCACAATGTCTAACAGAAACAGAATTCAATAGGCATTTTTGTTTTCCTCCTTTCCCACTGTATCCCTATATTACATTCTACTTTGACATGTAAAGATTCAGAAAAATGTTCAAGAAGTAGTGCCAAATTCTAAGATTGTGTATTATATTAAAAATAGGGTCACCTATAAACACTTGTTTTCTTAATCACTGTCCCCATCCTTGCATTCACAAGGGTCAAAAGAAGCTACTGACCTGTGGATCACTGTTCAGTGTTCTCAAAGAAATCTAACAATGTTCACTCCTCTTACTCATAGTCCCCCCAAAAAGTGGTAAAACTTGTTGAATGATAAAAACACTATGTACAGAATGTATTGTTGTTCCCCAAGTATTTGCTCCCCTCGCTTCCCCCAATCAAGGATTATGCTGCCCTACCCCACTAGCTTTGACCATATGACTTTTCTTGCTCAGTAGAATGTAGGCAGATGTGAGCAAAAGCCAGTTCAAATTTGAGATTTTCAGATGCTGGAATGTTAGTGTCAGTCCTATTTAATTTCTGTGCTTAGTCATGCAGTAAAGCATGTCCCCAATACCCCTGTTTCCAGAATTCAAGGACACTTGTAGAAGACCTGAGTCTGGCCTGCACCCTGAAAAGAATTGTTTTGGCAACTCACAGACCCATGAATGAGAAATTAATATTGCTATTGATATTCACTGAGATTTGGGGGACATTTGTTGTGCATCACTCTCACAGTAAAACCCCACTAATGCATAAGTTGGTATCAGAATTGGGGTACTTCCCTAACAAGCTCAGAAATTATATGGCATTGGCTTCAGGGATGGGTGGCAAGCAATGAGATAACTTATATAGGAGGTTGGGAAAATAGCTACCTATGTTACGTAGTGTCAAAACATTTGGTCAAACTATCTTCATTGCTAACACAAGGCAAAATATAAGTTAATGAACTGGTCAAACTGGACAAAGAAATGATGGGGAAGAATGTAATAGTATGAGTTGGTTTTTATGATTCTATTTTGCAATATTCTCAGAGAAAGATGAACTCATAGAAAACTTAGCCAGTTTTTAAACATAATTAGAAGGAATAGTTAGAGCTCAGAAGCTTCAGAACTAGAAGATTTGGAAAATGAAGTTGTGATGATGTATATTTGCACTAATGCATGAGGCAGAGCATCCCTTCTCTTCCAACGTAGGACACTGAGAATCAATGCAGCAAGATAGATCATAGACATCCAAGCTTCTTGATATATATGTAAAGTATTAAAAAGAAAATCTACCAGGAGCCCATTTTCCATGTTACTAAAATGCAACTTTTATCTCTTCATGCTTTCAGACTCCATACTCTCTGACTCCAGGAAGTGATAGCAAAGAACTGCTTTGTAGAAGTTTATTGAGGGCTAGTTCACATTGACTCTGGTAACTCAGTTGCCAGTGGTGGTGACATCAAAAATATTCTTGGATAGCCCTGCTTCTCCCAGGCTGAAGGTCATTTCATTCTTCATCTGGCCTGACAATGCTCCAAGACATCCTTCTAGTGTTGAACTTGTATGCAAATATCTGATTGGTCCTTTCTTCTCCATTGAGTTTTTGGAGCCAGGAATTATGAAAGCCTTTAAGGCACACTCTATGTGGTTGGCGATAAAGTATCTATTATGGGGTGTTGATGCAAACAACGGTGCTTGAGAAAGAATTAATGGAAGAGTTTTGACATCAAGAAGCAACTCTAATTTATAATCCATCTTGGAGAAAAGCATTACATTTAAAAATCAATGGAAATCTCGATGACAAAGCTGCTAGAGTTAATAAACGATTTCAGAAGAGTGTCAGGATACAAGATCAATACGCAAAAATCAGTCGTGTTTCTAGACACAAATAATGCACAATCTGAGGAGGGAATCAGGAAAAGAATTCCATTTACAACAGCAACTAAAAGAATCAAATATTTAGAAATAAACTTAACCAAATATGTAAAGCACTTTTATTCAGAAAACGAAAATGCATTGTTAAAAGAAATCAAAAAAGACCTAAATAATTGGAAGAACATTCCATGCTCATGGATTGGAAGACTAAATATCATTAAGATGTCAATTCTGCCCAAATTGATATACAGATTCAATGCAATCCCCCCCCCCAAAATTCCACCAGCATTTTTTTAAGCAAATGTAAATAACAGTTATCAAATTTATTTGCAAATGTAAGGGGCTCTGAATAGCCAGAAATATCTTAAACAGGAAAAGCAAAGTTGGAAGAGTCTCACTTCTGGACTTTAAATCATAATACCTAGCTACAGTGGTGAAAACAGCATTGTACTGGCATAAAGATAGACACATAGACCAATGGAACCAAATTAATGGTTCAGAAACAAACTTTCACATCCATTATCAAGTGATTTTTGACAAGACTGTCAAACCCACCCAGCTGGGGCAGAGCAGTCTTTTCAACAAATGGTGCTGGGGAAACTAGGTATCCATAGCCAAAAGAAAGAAAGAGGACCCTTATTTTACACCTTATACAAAAATTAACTCACAATGAATCAAAGATCTAAATATAAAAGCAAGAACCATAAAGGTCCTAGAAGAAAATGTAGGAAAACATCTTCAAGACCTGGTGATAGGTGGTGCATTCTTAAACCTTACACCTAAAGCACAAGCAAAGAAAGAAAATATGGATAAATGGGACCTCCTCAAACTTAAACACTTGTGATTCAAAGGACTTCGTTAAGAAGGTAAAAAAAAGAAGCCCAGTCAATGGAAGAAAATATTTGGAAACCACATATCCAGTGAAGATTGATTTCCATTCTATATCAAGAGATCAACAATAAAAGAGGAAGTAATCCAATTTAAAAATGATGTGAACTGTGGTCTATGGTTGGTGGCAAGGCCTCAGGATGTGTAAGTCCATTGAGGGTGGTGTGCCACACTTGTGGGAGATGTTTGTGTGGGATGTAGTGGGAGGTGTGGGAGGTGGGCAACATGGGAATCCCAGGGGGTTCCGTGTAATATTTTCGGTAATCTAAGCACCTCTTAAAATATATTTATATATATATATATAAATAACATTTTTGTAAGCAAATGCACATATATGCATATATATTTATATATCATTTTGCAAATGTTGGTATGTATTGTGAAAATTTTGATTTTTACCCACAATAAAAAAAAAGAAAAAAAATGAGCAAAAGATTTAAATAGACATTTCTCCAAAGAGGAAATACAAATGCCCAAAAAGCACAAGAAAAAATGTTCCATATCACTGGCTATTAGAGAAATGCAAATCAAAACAACAGTGAGATATCATCTCATAACTCATAGAATGGCCATTAGTTAAAAAAAAAAAAAAGACAGAAAACAATAAGTGCTGGAGAAGATGTGGAGAAACAGGAACACTCCCTCACTGTTGGTGGGATTGTAAAATGGTGCAGCTTCTGTGCAAGACAGTGGTTCCTCAGAATGCTAAATATGGAATTGTCATATGAGCTGCAATTCCTCTACTAGGAATATATCCAGAAGAGCTAAAAACTGTGACATGAACAAACATCTGCACACCGATGTTCATAGCGGCATTATTCACAGTTGCCAAAAGATGGAAACAACCCAAGTGTCCATCAACCAATGAATGGATAAGCAAAATGTGGTATATACATACAATGGAATACTATGCTACAGTAAGAAAAAATGAAAACATGGATAAATCTTGATGACATGATGCTAAGTGAAGTAAGACAGACACAAAAGGACAAATATTACACGGTCTCATTAATATGAACTAAATACAAAGAGTAACCACATGAAGTTAAAACTTTAGAGTATAGGTTATAAGGAGATAAGAGGAAGGCTGAGAAGGACTACTGATGCTTAATGTTTGTAAAAGTTTCAATTAATTTGACTGAAAAGTGTGGAAATGGATAGAGTTGATGGTAACACATTATACTGAGTACCAGCTGGTTTATAAATGGGACTGTGGCTACAAAGAGTAGATTAGGGATGTAATTGTCAATTGAAAGAAAACTAGAGAATAATCTAGGGACTGAATAACACAGTGAACCCAGAGGTGGATGAGAATTATGGTTGATGGTACAGATGCAAGACTGTCCTTCTGTGAGCTACAGTGGATGTATGTCACTATTCCAAGTTGGTGGGAATGTGGAGAAGCATGGCAAAATACAATTGGTGTAACCTATGGATTGTGGTTAACAGAAATACTGTAATGTTCTTGTATCAATGTCAAAGATGCCCTGTGTTGATAATGGGGGAGTCGGGGTATGGAAAAAATGTGCCAAATGTACACTGTGGACCATGGTTGGTGGTAATAGTCTGACAATGTTATCTCATAATCTGTAACAAATATTCCACCATGGTGTGGTGTGTTGGTGAAGGGGTGTTGTATGGGAATTCTACAAATATGCATGATTAATTTGTAAGTTCACAACCTCTATAATAAAAATACATTAAAAAAAATAATAGCATGGGTTGGGGAAAAAATACCAAATGCAAGATATGGACTATCTTAGTAGTAATATTTTGATGATGCTCTTGCATAGTTTGTAACAAATGTTTCCCAATAGTGCTAAGTGTTGGTGGTAAGGTGATATATGGAACTGCTTTATGATGTTATGCATGCTTATTTTGTAAGTTCACAACTTTTACTATACACTTACTATCTATGTATGTTCATGTATGAATGTTATATTTCAATAAATAAAAAAAATCACTGGAGACACTACATGCCTATTAGAATGGCTAAACTCAAAAAAAAAAAAAAAAAAAAAGAAGCAGTGAGAATACTAATTGCTGGCAAAGATTTAGATCAAGAGAAACACTTACTCATTGATAATGACAATGCAAATGGTACAGCCACTTTGAAAGACAGTTTGGCAGATTCTCACAAAACTAAACTTAGTCTTACCAGCAGTAGTATATCAAAGTATCACCCAACTGACGTGAAAATTTATATCTGCAGAGAAAGCTGCACACAACTGATTATAGGCATTTTATTCCTAGTTGCCAAAAAATGACCAATATGTCCTTCAAAAGGTAAATAGAAAAACAAAATGTGATATACCCATACAATAGAATATTATTCAGCAATAAAAAGAAATGTGCTAAAAAGTCAAGAAAAGATGTTAATGAATCTTAAATGTATATTGCTAAATGAAAAAAGCCAGCCTGAGAAGACTACAAACTGTATGATTCCAATTATATGATATTATGGAAAAAATCAAAATTACAGTAATGGTAAAAATTTCAGTGTTTTCCAGAGGATAGTGGGAAGGAAGGGAAGGTTGAATAGGTACAGCACAGTGAATTTTTTAGGGTAATTAAACTCTTTTGTATGATATTATAATACTGGAATAATAAGAGCATACAGTTGTCAAAACCCAGAGAATGTTACAACACAAAGAAAACCTTAATATAAGAATTTTTAAAAAAAAAATCATTGAAGAAGTCAGGACATCCTATGAAGGAATTCAGACTGTACAAGACAATCTCACTGTTTTATGAATGTATGAAACAGTCTTGTTGAAGGTAGTAGGTGTAAAGGTGTTGACCTAACTTTGTGAAGGAGTGGAATCTGTAAGACTAAAGGAAAGAGAAACTTCACATAAGCACTGTGCTCTAGTTGATAAAGTTGTTCCCCACAGGGATATGGTTAACTGTTCTGATACTGCTATACATATATACTGGAATGAACAATTAAGTACATTGATGATGGATAGCAGGAGTCAGGTTTCTCACCGTTGGAGTTAGAGTGATCCATGTTGTAATGGATTAGATTTGAAGATATCAATATGAACTGAGGTTTAGCGCCACATACATGCATGGTCACATATAGAAACATGTATAGATATGTATTCATACAAAGGTTAGTATATCTGCATATATTCCCTACCCAGTTAGCTGAGCTGAGGGAGCATAGATACAAATTCACTGCAGTAGCAAAACCTAGTACCTAGACCTTGGTTTCCCAGATTGTTTTCCAATAAAAAGGATCAGGGCTTATTGGAGAAGTGGCTGATTCTAAGACTAGGGCACAAAATATAAAAGCAGAGCCTAAACAGTATACTGTCTGTTTCACACAGTAAGGAAGGACTTAAGAAAAGAAAACCCACATTTATGAGGGTAGGTCAAAATGATACTGGATCCAAAAGAAAGAGATTCCAATGGTCAAAGCTCGAACAATTTGAGCAACAAAATAAATACAGTAGTAATTGTTTATAAAATAAATATTTATGAGTCCATACTGATATAAATAAATCAGTAAATAAATAAATAAAGGGGGAATAATAGACAAACCTCCTGTATGCAAGAATTCCAAATAATTGATATAAATACTCTGCCCTCAGGGACGTGGAGCCTAACTCTCCATTCCTTAAGTATGGGTTGTGTATAGTGAATTCCTTCTAAAGAATATAGAAAGTAAGTGAAGAAATATGACTTCAGTTATCAAAGTCAACGTCACCAGTGATAAGTCATGCTGATAATATGTACCCTTGATATGATGTGATGAAAATGGCACCTGAATCTCTGTGGTCGTCCTCCCACAAGACAAAACACAGAGCCCCAGATAAATCTCATCTTCGGGACATTTTACAAAACACCTGACAAGTCCTGTTCAAAAGTGTCAAGATCGTCAAAACCAAGGTAAGTCCGAAAAACTGTCACAGCTTAGAGGAATTTGAAGAGACATGACTATTAAATGTGACATGGTGTCTTGGATGGGATTCTGGGACAGAAAATGACATTAGGTAAAAACTAAGGGAATTTGAATAAAGCATGGACTTCGGTTCAAAATAATATATCAATATTGGTTCAGTGATCATAACAAATGTACATTATTAAAGTAGGAGGTTAATAATAGTTGAAACTGTGTGGGGAGAGATACATGGGAACTCTGTGCCATCTGCTCAATTTTTCCATAAATCTTATTCTGTTCTAAATTATCAATTTGTTTAAAAAATGGAGTAGTCACAAAATGAGTCTCTAATTTTGCTGCCACTTCTGAGGTTATAGTAAAGTGTGAGAAGCAAAGCAAATGTTCTTGGATGTGTTAAGGAGGCTGGATTCAGTGAA
The DNA here is from genome assembly GCA_026826555.1 of Tolypeutes matacus. NCBI lineage: Eukaryota > Metazoa > Chordata > Mammalia > Cingulata > Chlamyphoridae > Tolypeutes > Tolypeutes matacus. Next base: position 2,382,329 of record JAKSZT010054014.1, read on the forward strand.
ACAGGTGTTGAAAATGCTGAAGCACATTTAGCATTACACGACAAAGAACTTGCTCTCAGGGATCTCAAGCAACATGATGCCCACCTCTGCAGAGGAGGGGGAGGAAGAAGAGAAGTCACAAATTCTTCAGGATCTATCCTTGCAGTAAATGTTAATGAATGCAGAAAAGTGATTGCTGCGGCAAATGAGCTTTAACATGATTTGAGCAAAAGCATCACATTAAAAATTCCAAGCACAGTCTTGTGTTCTCAGGGGATGTACATTCGCAAGCAAAGGGAATGCAAAGAAAATGTTTAGCATTGCTTTTCCTAGGGCTTTTTGCATTACTTCACAATCACTCATTTTCAGGGTCTCATTTTGAAGAAGAGACATTATCTTCAGTGCCATGAGTTCAAACATGGAATACCCTCAGACATGTATTTTTCACTCATTCCTTTACCTTCTCGTCCACTTTCATCTTCCACTAAACAGTTACAGTGACTAGAGAGTCTATATTATTCTTGTCTCCAAACTTCATGCAAAAAACTTTTAAAATTAAATCAAGTTTTAATCTTGACTTGTTTATATATTTCATTTTGTAAATTATTGGCAGTAATTTTGTATGTTTAACTTAATATTTCATTATTTATTTATATTGCATTTCAGCATCAAAGGAAAGTATAATTTGCATCTGAATCTATAAAGTATCATTGCATACAGCAAACAAGTGTAGAATCTAATGAGTTTGTTAAGTGCTACATTACATGGTAACTGCTATTTTAAATTATTTGTATTGTAAAGAAATCAGTGCTGGCTTGTTAAAAATGTGTTTATGTATGTGGAGTAAAATGTTGGCAGTTTTTAGTTACCCTGCAACATTATTTTTGTTCATTTGTGCCTATCCTGTCTCCCCTCTCGAGTCATATGAACTAGAAGATTCAGTGGCATCCAAAGTATCTGTAGCAAATAGGGATGCTGAATGGAGACTGTGGCAAGCTCAAACAAAATAATCACAGCACAGACTCTTAGGCTTCTGCAGCAAAACCTCAGGCAAACATTCTCCCTTTTAGACCTACCTCCAGCTTGCTGCTGAGCTCCTATGGTCATCAAGCCTTAGAAACCAGATGTGAACAGCATCAAATCCACCACCAAGTGGAAATGGTCTATAAGACAGAGGCTTAATTATATCCTGAGAGTGCACCTAAGTTGCAGGACCATTTGGCTCAGCCTCTATGGCATTTATTGCCTCCTACCCCTCAACTCACACCAAAGACCTCACACAAACTTGTCTATGATCAGTTGACTAAGGAAGAAAAATACTCAGACTGGCATATAGATGATTTTTACAATGCATTGGCCCCAATTAGTGGTTGACAACTGCAACATTATGATATCACACAGGGATGTCCTTAAATGACCGTGGTAAAGGAAAATTCTCCCAGTGGGAAGAAAACTAGGCAATATGAATGTTGTCCACTTTTTCTAGACTGAAACACAATACAGTGAAAGTGTTACACTGATTTACAAGCTGAACTAATGAGTTGGCTGGCTGGCCAAGGATTGAGAATGAACGTGATTGAAAGACTGGGGAAGAGATAAGAGGATGAACATTTTAGGGTGGTATTTGAAGCCTGTGTGAATGCTTATAAGAAGGCCTCTCTGAAGAGCAGGCTACCAAAATCTGGTAGACAAGATGACCCATGTTTTCAGTTGTCCTTTTTCCCCAGCCACACTAAAGTTTTTTCAGTGAGCACCCAACAAAGTGGCATAACCTTTGATATGAAGCACTGCACGGGACCAACAACATAGAATCCCTCCCACCAATGTAACTCTGGCTTCTGTCGTTGTGGGATGCCGATCTTGTCAGAAGCCCCATGCCCAGAGAGGGCACCATTCCTTGAAGGGAGCAGCCAAGTTGATTGTATGAATTTGTCCTCCTTGGAACAGACCCATATTTTTGGATATGGATTTGCCTTTCTGACCTATAATGCTTCTGCCAGTACCAAGAACTGTGAATGTATTGAATGTTTGATTGACGTGATGCTGTTTGATCATTGCGGTCCCTTAATAAATCAACAAATTTCACAGCAATGGACTCATCTTCATGGAATTCTATTGGTTTTAAGATAAACCCACCATTGAGGAGCAAATGGTCAGATAATATGGTGAATTGACCATATTAGCTATATCTTTAGCTATGGTTCTAATTACGGAAAAATATCCTAAAACTCTAGAGCACTATTCTACAGGAAGTAATAAGTGCTTTAAGCCCATGAACAATACATGGTGCTGTTTCTCCCATAGACGGTATGGACAGATCTGGAAATTCAGGAGGTGAAAATTGGGGATGACTCTCTCACATTTCCCTCTAACCACTGAACTTAATAACATGCTTGCCAAACTTTTGCTTCCTGTCCTCCCCTTTAAGCTCCACTGAATTAGGGGTCTCAGCAGGGCTGGGGTTAAGGTAAGACAGTGAGGTACTTGCCTTGAGTACAAATTTTAAGGATCGCCAAAAACATAGGAATAAAGGTAAATAACATTTTATTGCAATATTTTAAAATCAAAATTATTGCAAAAAATACATGATAGACAAAATCAAAATTTTAAATAAGGAAAGGATCTGTAAATTGAAGTTAAACTTCAGATTGTAATCTGGTCAAGAGAAATTGGCAAACAGAGCAGTTCTCTCAGTTGAAAATGATATGAGCAAATAAGTAGAATTTGAAAATATTACTGATGCATTTGCTTCCATTAAAGCCAGTAAAATAACAATAAACTCTGGTTTGGATACCAATAAAATATTTAAACTTCATGTTTTGAGTTTCAAGCTTTAAATAATTTTTCAACCATTAAAAAAAAAAAAAAACAGGCAAAAACGCATATAAAAAGGTGCACATTTTTCGTTTTGCCTAAGACACCAATCAATATAGCTTGGTTCATTTTCAATCCTCTTTACTGAAAATTTGATGTTTTGTTCACTATGGATTTTTCTGCATTGATTCTGAATTTCTAAGATATTTCATTAAAATGCTATTTGTCTTGATCACTTAGAATTTTCAGCACCCCTTAAACTTTGCCCTCAAAGCAAATGCTTCACTCTCCTCACCCTAATCCTGATCCTTGTTCTTAGTTCCCAAGAAAGTGGACTGTTTCCACCAGGCTATACAGCAATAGTCCCACTGAGTCAAAGTTGAGACTATGACTGGTCATTTTGAATGGCTCTACAATCGCTGGAAAAAATAATTCTAATTACCAGGGGAATTTGGACAGGTGCTGTTACACAATAAGAGCAGGAAGGACTGTTTAGAAACCAGGGAATTCTGCTGGTTCCTTAATGTTCTCATAGCCAATGGTAATTGTTAATGGAAACCAGTGGTATCCTAACAAAGGTAGAGTCACTGAAGTTTCAAGCATTTTAAGATTTGGGTCATCCCACCAGACCAGGAAAAGAATCTCAAGCAGCTGAAGTGCTACCTGAGGGCAAAAGAAACACGGGCTAGATGGATAGAGGCAGAAATTAAAAACATCAACTATGTTAAAATTACATAAATGAGGACCAGAACCTCCATGCATCCTTCTTTTTCAGCTTGTTATAACTTACATGTATTAACGAAGTTTCCTTCCCTCCTCTTTTCCTCTGTATTTCATATAAAGAGTGTTGGTGATGATGAATTTTACAATTTAGTCCTCAGGGTACAGAATGTTCACAAAGAATAACTAATGAACTAGCAGAGAAATCAATGTCCTTTATATAGCTATATATAGACGGTGACTTTGGGGCTTTGGGCTCCTCTTTTTGTGAGTGAGAATATCTTAATTCTCTTGAAGCAGAGTTGCATTGTATAAGCCAACCTTAACTGGTAGGATGGTAAGGAAGTTTCAATGTAGGTGGAAGGGTGCTCGAAGATGCTGAGTAGTCCGAGAGGCGGGCTATTTGGGTCATTGGCCCATGGTTCTATGTGATTATGGACCGCAACTCTGAAATCGCTTTCTCCTACTTTCACACCCATTTCCTGTGACTGGAACCACCAGAAGAGAAATGGCAGTGGAGGAGAGAAGGCACTTCCTTCCTGGTTGCAGCTCCTCTAAGCAGCCCTCCGCCCCAGCAGACAGCTGTGGCAGGGCTCTGGCTCGCTTTGGCAGAAGCCCCCAGGAGAAGCTCCCCAGAACACCGCGCTGTTCCCAGGACTCTTCCTGTCTGATCTAAGCACTAGCTGCCTCTAGGGGGACGCCCTCTGAGCTTCAAAGTCGATGACTCCATCTCTTCCTTTCCGTTCCCCACCCTCGGGGTGTTAGCTGCTTCCTTCAGTTTCTAATAAATGGGTTTCCTCCACTCTGGAGGGGTGAGTGGTTTCCTGGGTCACCCTTTTTTGCCTTTTGATGCAAGCCTTAAAACGGAAGCCAGCTCAACCTGAGCAGCGTCTCATTGCGGGGTCTGTGCAGAAGTGAGTGTGGCCTCTCAAGGCTACTGTGAATTCTGAGGGCAAAAAAGCAATGAAATGAAAACAGTGCACTGTGAGGAGCCCGAGTCTGACAAATAACTCCAGAATGTGTGAGACACTCGGGCAGTGAGGGGCTGGTTTGCAGAAAGAAAGAGAGACGGTTTGAGTTTGCGCAGTAGGTTGATTTACCTTGGCATGAGCTTCCCAGGGTTGCTGTAGTAAAGTACCACAAAGTAGGTAACTGGAGACAACAAAAATGTATTTTCTCCCAGTTTTAGAGGTCAGAAATACAAAATCAAGGTGCTGGCAAGGTCGTGTTCTCTCTGAATCTCTAGGGGAAGCTCCTTCGTTGACTCTTCCAGCTTCTGGGGTAGCTGGCCACCAGCCTTTCTTGTCTTATGGACGAGAGGCCCCGTTCATGGGGCCCCCTGTGGGTCTCAGTCTCTGTCTCCTTTCACCTTCTGAAAAGGACACCAGCATGCTGGAAAAGAGCCCACCCTACTCCATGTATGAATTCATCTTAACTAATTCCATCTGCAATGACCCTATTTAGAAGTAAGCTCACATTCTGAGGTACTGGGATTTAGGTTTCAGCCTATATTTTTAGGGGATACAAACCCATAACACCTTGATTTCTAGAAAACTACCTAGAAAGCGAGGGGTGTGAAAGGTGGACTCTGAATTTCTATATAAAATAAAACTATTCCTGGAGAAAGCAGAGTCCCAGTGCAGTAAAATGGCCTCACGCTTTCAGAAGGCTAAGTGGAAACAACCCCTTAGGGGCCCCAAATCTGGATGCCAAGGCCAGTGCTCTCGGGCACAGTCTACAGGGGCACCCCCCAATCTGTTTCTGTGCCCCACGTTGATGCTGTGACTTAACCAGGCCTCGGAAAGCTGAGGGCCCTGTCAAGGAGATGCAAGTCTGAGCAACCATATTCTAAGTATGTTCTAGAACAAGGACTGTATATAAGTAGATTCATCTAAAAATAGGCAGCCCCTTTCTCCTTTCAGTATTGAAACTTTATTGAAGGTAGAATAGCAAGTGACATAACTACACCCCCAACCAGGAAACAGAAAATAAAGTTATAGGTGATGACAAAATTATGCAAGTAAATTGTGGCAGCAACCTCTGGACGTCAAGTGCAATTTTGGGGTCTGTCTTGTAAGTGATGGGTGGCTTTGTCAGCAAAACCAGGCACCACTTCCATCTCAGAAAAATACAACACTTGTTGGACAAAAATTGCTGTCAGCAGTTCTTGAGTCTTGAAAATGGAACACTGAGTTTTAGTGAGGATTTCTTGGTGCCTGATTTCTCACAGCCTAGGAGTCACAAGAGGCATCGGGAAATAAAATGAACAACACACAGTGCAAGTGTGGTTTAGGGTTGGTCTGAGCCACTTCTGTGGGACAAACCCTTGCTTTAAATAAAAGCTGTTATTCGGGAGTGTTGGCAATGGGAACAAATTCCTTTCTGTGTAGTAATAAATCCCTGAAAGAAATGAGGTGCCTAGACTTTCAGTGGTGGGTTCTGGGTGACTTCTCCCGGCAATACCCCACGACCCTGAGACACCCGGTGCTGGCCAGGATGTCTTTGGGGTACATACTCATCTTTATTTTATGTACAGCTGACCACATTTAAAATGTACTCACTTTTGCAGTATTTGATGGAAACCACAAAGTAACAACCCTTTAGCACTATTAGAAATATTTAACGCCAATACTCTGTTACTCAATATCATATCAGGTGATATATTCTGTAAAGTCCGTAAAGCTGGATGATTCTTTACTTCCTGATTCATTAGCATTTTATCAATGCAACTTTCTTAAGAGGAAGAACAGCTATGTTTGAACTTTCTTACACAATCGCAATTAAAATAAACTTACCTCAACCACCGACACTTAAAAGTTACTGTAGATCCTAATGATGGCTTGAGCCCTGCCACTCGATGGGAGAATCAGCAGAACCTGTAGGGTCTTGTTTGGAATTGACATTCTCTATTGCAATTTTATTTCTGTTTATTTTTCAAATTTTTTTTTTGTTTGTTTCACTGAAAGCAGGTTTCAGAGAAATTTCAAGCAAGCAGTAGTTTAAACCTAGAGCATTTTTAAATTAATGAAAACAGAGATAATCATCAAAATAGATCTAAAATAGAGATTATGGAAGACTCATTGTGTGTGTCACCATAGAACACTGTTAATTTTCCTTTAGGAAATTCATATTCTCTCTCCTTCATACACACCATTTTAAAAGTAGCTTATTAAATTGAAGCTATAAGAATTGATCCCAAAACCTGGAGATGAATTCCTCAGGGTTAACTACATAAAATAAATAACTATATGAAAAATAAGGCAAGAAATGAAATAAAGCAAATATCTGTAAAAAGAATACCAAACCCTGTGACTTTATATGTAGTCCCTTAATTTGGTCCAATATTTCATGAGAAATTTATTTGAAAATATTTATTCAGCATCTCCTGTGTGCTATACCCCAGGTTAGACATAATCCAGTACAGAGGAGCAAGTTATCAATGCAGTCCGTGAAACTAACACTATCCCAGTGCACCAAATGCCCTCAGGAGGATGCTTGTGAGGAAGTCTGACAACATGGGCGAGAAGCACACGCGAGAAGCTGCTTGCAGGGGTCCCCATTTTAGGTCGTTAGGTGGTCGAGGTGGTGCCTGGATGCTTCCCACCCACTTTTGGTGCTGGTTCCTGGCTGGCCACATTGTGAAGCTGCGGGCTGCGTCTATTATTCTTTCTCCACGGCGAGGATGCTGTGTGAGCCTGAGCTGCCAAGGCAGGGACGTGGACAAACCCAGCCCTGCTCCCAGCAGGCAGAGGTCAGGGATGGGGAGACCCTGGTAGAAGCCCCCAAATGAAACCCACCCAAGGACAAAGCCTCGATTGTCAAAAGAGATGGACGATCCTAAGCGTGACACGTTGTTTCCCAGGTCTTATTAGCTGAGGTCCGAGCTCCGTGGAGGGCAGACGCTGCAACTGAAAACTGAAATCCGTTTCCCTGAGAACACTGCAAGGCAATGGAGCGCCAGCCGTATCACCAGGGTGCCCATCTGTTAGGAGCTGAATTGTGTCCGCAAAACACGCGTTCAGTGTCTAAGAATACCACCTTATTTGAGAACAGGGTCTTTGAAGATGCTATTAGTTAAAAGGAGACCAAAATCATATAGGACTGGGGTCCTTATAAGAGGAGAGGAGACACAGAAAGGCACAGGGGAGAAGGCATGTGGCGATGGAGGCAGAGACTGGAGTGATGCATCTGCAAGCCAAGGACACCAAGGGGTGCCGACAAACCCTGGGAGCTAGAAGAGGCCACCCGCAGGTTTGATTTTGAACTTGCAGCCTCCAGAACTAAGCCAGCGAGTTTCTGTTGATTAGAGCCACCCAGTTTGTGGTACTTTGTTATGGCAGCCCCGGGCAGCTGAGACGCCATCCAGTGGGACCTGGTACTGAAGAGCATGGGGCTCCCCTGCTCATCACAGCACCGTAACATGAAGCCTAAGGGTCCCACTGTCTCCAGAAGCCAGCAGGAGCAAACCTGCCGTGTCGAGACAGGTAGCTGCGGGCATGGGCAAGAGACGAGTGTTTAAGAGGAGACAAAATGTGGCCAGCACCTGGTGGGAGATGTTTTCATAAAACATATGAGGTGTCCTAAATGGATGCTGGGAAACATTTGGGGAGGAGTTTTGCATGAAACAGGAGACTCTTTTTTTTGGAGAAAAACCTAGTGAAATCCCGGTTAGTACAGTCGTGGCAGTGCCATGGGGACCCCAGGCATTCAGGGAGACTCCGGCCATCCTTGAGTCGGACGAGCTGCATTTGCTTGGATTTAAAGCCAGTAGCTGTCCAGTGCTGGACGCTTCTGTAGCGATTACATGGCTGGATTTAGGTTGAAGGGTGCCAGGACCTTTGCAAAGACACCTCGTGGAGTTCGTGGGCAAACAGCATGAGGGAGCTGGATGTTGGAGAGAAAGGCCAGCAGTGCCAAAAGAGGATCAACATCAGTCTCGCTCCAGTTCCTGATCTTGACCAGCTCTGGGCTTACAGGATCAAGACGACCCCTGCTAGGCCTCTCTGAGGGACTCTTTGGAGCTGGCCTTGGTTATCTCTGAAAATAATGGCTTTCTATGACCAGAAAAATACACACTGTCTCCTTGGAATTAGTTATACTGCCATATACCAGACAATAAGTAAATAGAATAGAAACATATGTACCGGGGGGAGATTATGTAGGAAATCAGGAGTTCGTGGCAGACACTCAGTAAGCCTGGAAGTCCTACTGGGTCTGAAAAATTGTAACAATTTAGCAATTCAGAGCACTTCACTGAAAAAGAGAGAGAAAAATGTTTTATAGATTTTGCAGCTACTGCTGCAAAATATAGGACAGCGTACTAGCAGTTGTTAAATCACTATTCTAAAAGGGCATGTTTATTGAAAAAAAAATAACAGTTAAATAGGGAAATAATAAAAGAAAAAAGAAAAAAAAAAACAAAAAACAGATGAGCTGTTAATTCCTGGCACAAGCGAAGTGTTATTTCTTTGTGTGGTCAACTGTAGCGATAACCAGTTTACCCAAAAAGTCAATTTCCAGCAACCTCAATTTTGTGTGAAGCTGCTAATGTTAGCAAAGAGCTGTGACAAGGCCCATGAGCTCAAAGTTTTAGAACGACCTTTGGACTGGAAATTGTGTGTAAAATATAAAGTCCTTTCCTTTGTTTCTATCTTCTGGACGTGACCAGTTACAGCTCATATGCTACTTTCTTGGGGCACACTGAGCCGTGCGTGTGCTGCCTTCTTTATTGGTTTCCCATTGCTCATGACAAGTTACCACCCACTTTGTGGCTCACGACAGCACAGACGTGTAATCTTACAGCCCTCCTAAGTCAGACGTCTGGCACGGGTCTCACTGGGCTGAAATGAAGGTGTCCGCAGGCTGCGTTCCTCCCCGGAGGCTCTAGGGCTGTTCCCTCGGGTTGTTGCCAGAATTCAGCTTTTGGGCTGCAGGACTGAGGTCCCTGTTTCCTTGTTGGCTCCCAGCTGAGGGCCGTTCCGGCTTCTAGGAGCCACTCATTTTCCTTGGTGCATCTTCACAGCCCGCAGCAATGGATTGAGTCCCTCTCATGCCTCAAAATTCTCCTGCCTCTTCTTCCGTTGTTGCTTGGCTCTGACCCACTCCTCTGCCTCACTCTCACACTTTTTAGGGTTCCGGTGATTACACCGAGCCTGCTCATCTAACCCAGAATAATCTATTTTAAGGTCTGCAGCCTTAACTCCATCTTTAAAGTTCCCTTTCACCATAGAATGTTCTGGGTTCCGGGGATCAGGACAGAGTCATTTGGGGAGGGGGTCCTTTCCTGCCTGCCACACATTCCAAGGGAAAACAGTAGCTATGTGGTCTATGATGTCGGAATTCACACACGTCCTTCAACATTCTTTGGACACGAACTCCTCGTTCCTACCTTGGTTTTCTGATCACGGGTTCCCGGGAAAACAGCAGAGACAAAAACACTTTAACTTTCTTTTGCTGATGCGCCTTTCCTTAGTGATCGCTCTGGGTCCTACAGAATCCAGATGGCCCCTTTCTCCCCAGATCCTTGGCCATCTGAAAACTGCCCCCAGCCATTCCCAGCTTCCTCCCATCCACCACACTCATGCCCTCCTAGGGGCTCAGAGCAGAAAATTGCTAATTTGCCAGAGTGTTCAGCTTGCTGCAGACCAAGCTTCAGTCTCATGGCTCAGGGGCATAGAGGAAAGGAATTTATTGATATTTGATTTTAGATGACTGGATAAAGCTGCACATTCTGTTATCTCCATCTGAAAGACTCAAAGGGATTACAGCTCTCCATTTCTCATTTGCTGACCTCTCAGGTGTGTTTTTAAAATTTATGGACATCTCAATTGACAGAGCCACTTACTCTAGGGAAGAAAAGCATTTGGTTGGTGTTTTGGAGCCTCAATGTATTTTTCATTCCCAATTTTAGTTGGTTAAGGCAAATACAGGAGCATCAAAGAAAAGACGAAGAATTGCTTGGGTTTTGAAATGGATTGTAAATACAGTCAAGTGGAGAGACAAGGATAAATTAATCACAAACTGTTCAAATTAATCATGAAATGCTTGAAGTTTACGTATTTCTATGACTGAAACAAGTGAAGTCCACATATATATTATATTCTAAAGGTGGAACGCAGGTCTTCCCTAGTTCACTCAGCTACCAGGTGGTGACAGGAACTGTGAATGCAAAGTAAAACAAAGAAAACCTTGAGATCCCTTAGAAAAGGAATCTGGAGTCCTCAATGAGGAGGGGCACCTTAATGAAGAAAGGTGGGGTGGCAGATGCAGGGGAGACTTGGAAAAAGAAATTTCCGATAAGACAATAGTCTTTCAGATGCCCCTCCTGAGAAGGAGAGGAAAGTCTCCAGAGTGTCCCAAGGTCCCCAGCCCCAGTGGAAAACATTGTGTTAGTTCCTAGGTTGCTCAAGCAAGTATTATGAAATGGGTCAGGTTAAACAATGGGAATTTATTTGCACATGGTTTTGAGGCTAAAACAAAGTCCACAACAAGCCATCATCAAGGTGACACTTTCTTCCCAAGGACTGGCATTCTGGAGCTGGCTGCCAGTGATCCTTGTTCCATGGTGCCTCTATCACATGGCAATGCACATGGTGGCCTCTTCCTTCTCCTCCAGAGCCTGCTGATGTTCTGCTTCTTACTGTCTGTGGCTTTCTGTCTCTCTGTCTTAATTTCATTCTGCTTTTAAAGGACTGCAGTAAAAGTAATAAGATCCATCCTGATTGGGCTGGGCCATACCTTAACTGAATTAACCCCATCCAAAGGTCCTACTTACAATAGGTTCACACCCAGAGGAATGGATGAGATTTAAGAACATGTTTTTCTCGGCCACATACAGCTTCAAACCCCCACAAGCACCCTGAGCTATTCAGCTTGTAACTGGATGTGATGCCAGAGATTGCAGCCCATTTCCTCATTCCAGAAAAGTGAAACCTGCTCAACAAGAGGAGACCAGGTAAAATGTTTCTTTTTTTTTTCTCTTGGAACTCTTTGTTTGGGGATCACTTTTCTCTCTTCCTTCCCATGAGTTCATGTAACAGGACAGTAAGATTGGAGGAACACCTACCCTCCCCGCCACACACCCTTTTAGAGAATCAAGAGGCATGAGATGGGAGCCAGACAAAAGCAAATGTGAAAGAGTGGGAGGCACGCTTGCTTAAATAATGGGCAGAGTCACCCTGAGAACCCAACATGGGCCTCAAACAGGAAGCACACACTAATTTGAGCCATGTAACTCTTTCCTGACATAGACCACCTCCTAAACTTAGTCCTTCAGCCCTGCAGCTAAGCCAGTATGTGGGCATTGCCCACGGTGTCCTGTCCCTTCCAGCTGCCACCGTCACCCTCAAACCAGAGCGTGACCACGTTCTGATGCCTACCAAGTCAAGCGTCTTTGTATCACTACAGCCTTCTCTTGTCTACCTACCCACTCTCCACCGGTCTTTTCTTCCACTGAGTTAATAATTCCTACCTTGGAGTTGGTGTACCAGTTTCCTATTGCAGTTGTAACACATTAGCACAAACTTAGTGGCTTAAAACAACACAAATGTCCTCTCTTGTTGTTCTGAAGGTCAAAAATCCAAATTGAGTCTTAGGGGCTAAAATCAAGGTGTTGGTAGGGCTGGTCCCTCTTGCAGGCTCCAGGAAAGAGAATCTATCTCTTGTCTCTTCCAGCTTCTAGAGGCTGCGGCATTCCTTGGCTGCAGTCTGCATGGCTCTGACCTCAGCTTCCGTCGTCATAGCTCCTTCTCTGACTCTGCCTCCTTCTGCGTCCCCCTTATAAGGACACCTGGGATTACATTCAGGGCCTGCTCAGATGATCCGGGATAATGCCCCATCTCAAAGTGCTTTACTTTGACCACGTGAAGTGCGGCACTCACAAGTTCTAAGGATCAAGACATGCGTATCTTGAGGGCCAGTATTCAGCAGCCTGCAAGTCATAACGGACGAGCTAGAGTTAACACTGCAGAAAACAGAGGCTCAATCGTCAGCCCTTCTCACTGCCACGAGGAACAAGGATTTGAGACATTTGAGTAAGAAAAGCCAGAATAGTGAGGGGACAGTACTGATGGAGAAGAATTTCAAAGGACCTCACAAGACAAGCCTGGTAGATTACTCTCTACCATGAGAAACCAGGGGCAACTGACAACATGCTAAATAGGCAATTGGCCTAAGGAACAAGTTTAAGAGCAAATGAGTGTGGCTGTCATTTGCAGGCTGGCTTGAAGGTTGGCTTGGAGAAGGAAGGATGACAGTTAGGGACGTCTGTTTGGAAGCTGTTGCAGTGACCCAGTGGGCAGGTCATGAGAAGGTGCTTATTTCCTTAAAGCAGCCAGCAGGCTGCCAGGAGGACACAAGGCTGCAGGGAAGGACGGCTCCCAGGTATCTTGGCAACCTCATTCTCAGCTGGCACACATCATAATTTGCTAACCTGTAATTTTCTATGTTTTGATTTTTTCACATAGTATAAAAGAATATACAACACTTAAGATTAGGAATTAGGAATCTTCAACTGATCTGTGTGTTTTCCATTTCTGTCAAATGAGGATAATCTTGACCCAGCAATTATGAGGATCCAATATGAAAGTGCAGAGAGAGACATTATACACATAAGGTAATTTAAAGAATAAGTTTTACTAAGGATGACCTGAAATCACTAGTCAAAACTAGCACAGATATTACCTAGCATGCTTTGCCTCCTGAGTTTTCTATGATATTGACTTCCACATGCATTGATCACAGGATGGTTTTTTTTCTTTATCAAAGCTTTAATAATATTTGATAATAAATTGTAAAACGTTAGACTTAACTAATAAATAAAAATTGGAACCCTTGCCATAAAGGCTGTCTTGGAGTCATGAACTCCAGAGAAACATGATCTGAATCTTAAGCTGTTCTTGTGGGTGTAAACCCATTTTAAATGGGAGTTTTTGACGAGGTTATTTCAGCTAAGGTGGGGCCCAGCTGGATCAGGATGGGGCTGCATACTGCAGACAGAGGACTTATAAGGAAGGCCACAGAGGGAAAAGCCACTGGGAGCAGCCGGAAGCCAGAAGAGAAAGAAGAACACACTGCATGTTCACTGCCATGTGATAGAAAAGCCAAGGGACCCCAAGACTGCCAGACAGCCAGAAATTCTGGTCCCTGGAAGAAGCCAGGCTTCTCGACTCTGAAACTGAGAGCCAAGAAGGGCCAAGCCATTGTATGGCATTTGTTTTAGCAGCAGGGAAACTAAAATACAAGCCAAGCAATATCTTCTGAAATACAATTCTATATTTGCACTTGCTACAGTACAATCCATTTTATTATTTTTATTTGGATAGCACCCAATTCCATGCACAAGATAATCAGAAATGTTGACTTAAACTTACTAGGGGTCGTATGGTACATATCTAAGACAATCTGAAGTCTTGGATTCATTTATTGCATATATTTTAAAACTAAAATGTCATCATTACCATTGGTTACCTAAATTGGGCCAGTATTGCATGTTTACATGGTCATATGAAAACCCAATAGCAGAACTGCAGAAAGGAATTTGTATTCCATTTCTTGAAAATAAACATGATAAATTCAAATTTCCAACAGTTTTTCAACAACACAAAGAAGCCAAGATTTTCTTCCATTCATGTTTTTCTTGGTGATGAATTTATACATTTATTTTTTCTCTTGATTTTTCTAACTTATTAAATCTTTTTTTTTAAAATAAGTGTTCAAAAGAAATCAGTAGCAATGTTTTTGGGAATGCTTGTGTACATCACTTTCAATTTAAATAGAACATTCTAATTCAACTAGATAAATAGATAAGTCAAGACCAAAAAACTTTCATTGCTCGAAGTTAGTAAAACCCATTCATAATTGTCCAATCTTCCCCTCCCTCCCCACTCCCAAACCAAGCAGGGCCTCCAGGAATTCTTCTACAGGTCCAACTCCCTAGAACTCTGATAAAGGGAATTTGTATGAATAGCTTCATTCTTTCCATCTGTGTCAAAAACCTTGAAACCCCAGCTCAGAGAGAAAAGTACTGTCTGATGCCTTAACAGCCTGAAACCTTTGTGACTATATTTTGGGGGTTAATTCCATTTTTTGCCTGCTACCTCTACTCTAAGTGACTCAGCATCCTCAGGGCATGAGAAGAGAACAGAAGCTGTCAGAGTAAGTCCAACCTGGAACAAAATAAAAGAAACAGAAATAAGATGAAGCTCACCTTGCTGGAATAAGTCTGGTCCCATCCAATCTCCCTTAATATAAAGAGAGTGACATAAAAAATAATGCCTTCTAATAGCAAGTTTTTCCTGTAAGAATTATGTTCCCAAAGTGTTCACTCCATTCTTTTTTCTGCATTTTCTTTCCACACTAAGAGCGTTTTTCAAAAGTTTAACAACAGCAAAAAGCTCACTTTAAAAACAAAAAGAAAATATTTTTTCAGAAATAATCAGTAAACATAATATTTTCCTCTTTCCCCCAAAGAATAAAATCTCTTGATAGGCGTTTTTTCCCTCCCAGTTTTACACTGAAAATCTAAAATAAACCAATAGACTAGCTCATGAACTTTAGCGTCAGCCCATAGATGGAAAGATGATGGCACAGGGACCTGAAGGCACAGCCAGACAAGGTCTCCCATATCCCCGGCTGCCGCGTCTCTGTGCCTCTCTGGTCTGGAGAAACAAGGCTCTGGGAGTGAGGGGCGAGCCTTATGTAGGACACGGGGGATGGGCATAGACCTGGCAGCACCTGTTAGAGCTCATGGCATCCACGGCCCAGTGATCTAGAAACTGCTGGAGGGCAGAATTCCCAAGGTCCGGTGCAGGGTCTGCCTGGCTTCATGGACACACCACCTTGGCAGCCCAAAGCCCCAGGCCCTGCAGGAGCCCACACTTGGTTTAACACTCTGCTGCCACCATCTTGAAATTCTTAATATTTTTCACAAGGTTCGCATTTTCATTTTTGATGGCTCCTGCAGATTATGTAGCCATTCCCAGGCAGGAGGCCAATAATCAAGAGCTTGAGTCTGAGTCCTGGCTGAGGCCACTGCCCGGCTCTGTCATCTGGAGCAATGGGTCTGACGTTCTAAGTGGTTTCCTGTTTTAACGTCGGGGACCACAATACATGCTCCCTCATGGGTTTGTGTGCTGAGACGCATTCAGGAATGTAAGACGCATAGCACTTAGAGAGTATTTCATGTGAGTTGTCAAGCTGAGAGTGCCATCATTATATGCTGGACAAACTAAATATTATAAATGTGCAATGGAGGAGTTTGGAAAAGTCGAGAGTTTCACCTAAAATCACTGGCCATATATTACATTCACATTGTTAGACTCTGCTTCTAAAACCATATTTTCACCTCTACCCTAAGAAATATCCCCTATGATTTAATCTAAAATATTCTAATTACATTTTCACTCTCACTCTATATTTTGAAGAAAAACTAATGGATAAAACAACTCCAAAAGAAGAAAATAGTAAGAAGAAATGGATGGCTGGAAATACTAGCTAGACCATTTATTTCTTTAGTAAAGGATTTTTTCCCCTATTCCGTAGCATCTGGAACAGAGCTAGCATAGAAAGTAGTCAAACATCCATTTAATTTGTAATGCAGGAGGGGTTGTCTTGGACGGTGGCTTTGAGTCTTGCCTTGGCCATGACCGAAGGGGGATGAATCCATTGTACATTTCAATCTAGGACGCACTCACATGTACATGTAACTGAAACGAAATATTCATGCAGAACAAAAACATCCTTCCTCTAACATTTCCCATGTGCTCTATAATCAGACACTTCTCTGTTTTTTTTTTTTCAACTTTTTTGAACTTGAGTTGTGTCTCACTAAAGTTCATCATCCCCTAATGTGCTGTTGCATGCCGTTTAGAAAGTATTAACCTAGAGGCTATTTTATTATCAGAACTTTTATTACAAGCTGGCTGATTGAACACACACGTTATACCTGCTCCCTCCCAAGACCGCTTCACTGAGAGTAGAGATCAAGATGTTAAACTACAAGAAAAAGGAGAATGGGAGCAGAGATGACAGCCGTGTTATTTTGGAAACTGAAAAGGTGATGGATGGATGAGACTGCCCTAGAAACTGAAAAACTGGTAGTGGGGCTCTTGGTTCCCTAAGGCACCCATAGCAAAGCGCCACATACCAGACTTAAAACAACAGGAATTTATTCTCTCACAGACTGGAGCCACGAAGCCTGAACTCAAGGTGTTGGCAGGACCGTGCTCCCTCTGAAGCCTTTCCCCTGGCTGTCGGCAGTGGCTGGCAATCCATGGATTCTCAGCCTCGGTCATGCCACGTGGAGTCCTCCCCTGTGCCTGTGTCCAGTTTTCCTCTTCTTAAAAGGACTCAGGCATTCTGGTTTAAGGGTCAACCCTATTCCATATGACCTCACTTTACCTTGCCCAGTTCCATCTGTAACAACCTTGTTTCCAAATAATGTCACATTCTGAGGTCTTGGGGAGTAGGACTTCAGCATATCCTTTTGGGGACACTATTCAGTCCATAACACTAACTGATCTTTCTGTGGCACAGATCCCAGATCGACTTGGGAACTGGACAGCTGGGAGCACAGCACAGCTCTACCCATGGAGGCAAGGGCAGGGGTGAAAGCAGGAGGTCCGCTTCACAACTCCCAGCTGCCCAGCCCAGCCGGCATAGGCGCTCCCTCCTGCCTTCTCCTCCGCGGCACTCACCTGTATGCACTCTCTGGGAAGCCCCACCTGGAGGACTTTGACCTCAGAGTTTCCAGGTGTAGATAAGCACAGGATGCTGAGTGAAAACTGGGGAGCTAGTGAACTTCTACCAACTGGATGATGAGGGGAGAAAGCAATGTGGAAAGCAGGAACAATTTCTAGATGTTCTCAGAAATAAGGGAAAACATTGGATCTATGAAACTAGCAGCTTAATACCCATATTATGAAGCTACCATTACTTATTAAATCTTATATAAGGGCATTTTGACCAGTTCCAGTTTCTTTGATACTCTAAAAGTGCTTCAAAATATTCTTGCAAAAATAATTTTGTAGTTAGATGCTTTTATTACAACAGGATAGTTGCTGAAAAGTGGGGGTGCTGGGCAAAGAGTGTGTGTATAATTTTCAGAGGAATATTTCCAAAAAACAGTACAATTTTCATCTCAACCAGTGATGGCTGACAGTCTTGTTTTCCTGAATTCTTGTATGTCCTCGAAGTTATGGTGCTTGTTATGTTTTATGAATCTGCTGTGTGGAAAATATCAACTTATTTTTCTTGAATTTTCATTTTCCTGCATGCCACTGAGATTGAGATTTCTGGCTATTTGCATTTCCTCTCCCATGAGTTGCCTGTTCGTATCCATTTCCCACTGAGCTGTCAGTCTTTTTCTTATAGATTTATAGGGGCACTTTATATCACCCCCTGTAAATCTCCATCCTTTAGGCAGGGGTGATATTGAAAATATCTCAGGGTTAGGGGACGGGCTGAATGAGCGAGGGGCAGGTAAAATAGAGCTGGAGAGGTAATGGGCTGGTTTTATTCTGAGCAGTTGTGACACTGTTCTGGGATTTGGAGCAGGTGCAGCAAAAATCTAAGTTACCTGCTGGCTGCTGCCTGGAGGATAGACAGAAGAGGCAGGAGAGGAAGCAGGGTGACTTAGAAGGCAATGCAAATGCTCTTCTAAATCATGTGTTGTTTTGTTTTGTTTCTTCACAAATCCATCTGCAGATAAGCCCATGTGGCCTTGGCTTTGTGGACTGTTGTGGGTAGGAGGCATTATCTACCCACACTTCTGCCTTAAATCCATCCTCCAGGTTCTGCTTACCACCCAACCAAAACTGCCCTTATAAAAAATAATTAAATGGGAGGTTTAAGGACAGGTGTTGGGGACAAGGAGACTCACTCAAGATTTATATTCAAAATTCGAATGGCTCCATTGGTGCCAAGGTCAACAGTCAATGCTTCCCTTGTCTTACGGAATCCTCAGCATCATTTGACACAATGCACCACCCCCTCAGCCTTAACTTCCTTCCTTGGCTTCCAGGGAGCTGACTCCTGGTTTTGCTCCTGGACCACTGTGTGCATCTTCTCATGCTCTGTCACTGTTCCCTCCTCATCTCCCTGACCTCTTAGCATTGAATGCCCGACGTCCCTGTCCTCTTAGTCTGTCCTCACTCCTTTGGAAATCTCACCCTGTCTCCTGATTTGAAGCCCTTTGTCTGCTGGTAACTCCCAAATGTAGATCTTTATTCCAGACCTAGACCTTGAACTCCTGACAGGTGTTTCCAGTTATTTACTCGAGATAGCCACTATATTTATATATCTTGCAGGTATCTCAAAATCACCATGCCTAACACCAGGACTCCTATCTCCTCACTCAAACCCCCTCCTTTCACACTCTCCCATCTCAGAAAACGGCAGCACCATCTTCTAGTTGCTCAGACCAAATTCCACCTGTTCATCCATATCTAGTCCATCAGAAAGCCCTGTGGGCTCCTCCTTCAAAGCCTCTCTGTAACGTGGCCACAGCTACCTACCTCCTCAAGAGGCCACCCTGGTCCCAGCTCTTGTCTCAGTTGTTGCAATGGCTTCCTGCTGGCCCTTGCAGCTTCCACCCTTGTCCTCCAGAAGCTCATCTCCATCGAGGAATCTAAGCAATAACTTTGAAGCACTAAGTCAGACAGTATCACCAGCTGGCTCAGGCTGTCCAATGCCTTCCCTTCCACACAGGGTAAAAGCAAAAGTGTTCACAGTTGACTGTGTGTTAACTTTTATGTCCCACACCTTCTTGCAACCCTTCCCCAGGCCCTGCTGTAGCCCTACTGTGCTCCTTGCTGTCCTGGCAGTGGATACCTCCCCTGGGCTTATTCCAAGTTTCTCCTCGATTTGGTGAGGTGAATGTGTATTTTCTCATGGGTTTATACCTGCTGGAATGCAAGTTCCAGTGGGTAGGAATTTTTATCTGTTTTGTTTCCTGCTAAATCCCCAACACCTAGTAGTGCCTGATACATGTTGGGTGCTCAAAGATGTTTGTTGATTGAATGAAAGAACAAATCAGGATGTTCCCCTAGAATAGGCACTTTCCCATTAGAAATCGTAAAGTATTCGACAGTAATTAAAAGCAAATTATGATAGTGTAGGCAAATGAAAGAACTTGGAACTTTGGGGACATGTGCTAGAGACAAGGGACTCACATAAGATTTGTATTCGAATACAAATCTGAATGGTATTTCAGAGTGGTTGTTGGCATATCTCTATGATGGTAAAAACTCATCAAGTAGAAAATGACCTTGCATTATTTTACCACCATTTAAAGAAATTTGTCCTTTATACTGTTCCCCTAACTGGTTCCTGACCCCAGGCTTCTTGGACAAAAAATGAAATGGTAGATGAAGTGCTCACCAAGAAAGGAAGATGTAGGCTTCCTTTCACACTGGATGTCGAGGTGGCACTTGTCCCTCATGACTGCCCAGCCCCAAATCAAGGTGTCTTCCTAGAGGAAAAGGACCCACTCTGAAGTGAATCTGTGAGTTTAGTTGCTCTCATCCAAGAGCGGGATCAGTATATTCAAGGGGTAACTACGAAACAGTTTCTGCTCTATTCTCTAGGACCATATGCATACAGCATATGCTATTTCAGAACTAATGATACAATCCTGGGAATTAGGCTGCTTTCTCACCCACAAATTAGCGTAAGTAGGAACATACAGCCTTGTTTTTGATAAGCGAATCATTTTCCATTCAATGCAACTGCCCTGGAAGTGTTATACATGAACAGAGAAAGGAAAATATGGTGAATCATATGTTATACAAATAAGCACCATTCCATAGCATTTCTTTCTGGTTATCAGTTACCTGAATGTCCTCTGTCTCTGTATGATTGAGACGTGTGTGTGTGTGTGTATGTGTGTGTGTGTTGGCTCTAGAAAGTCTATTTAGCAGAGCTATGTCTTCACTTTGGGGGTCATGACAGTAGACTTTTATATGCTCTTGAAAAAGCAAAGATGATTTTTAAAAGAACGCTCACAGCCACCAAGTGGCATGCTAGTGCCGTGGATGGCTTGGTTGTTTCCTCTTTATCATCTGAGATCTTGGCTCTTACTGGAAGACTCCTTGGACTTTGGAATCCCAGGCAGAGCAGGTATGAGAAGGCTCATCTCCCTGTATCCCTTCCCAAATGCTCCTGGGACTGGTCCAGATGCCAACAAATCTGAGCACTCTACATACTCAATCTCAGAGTGTCCATTTGGGCATGAAAAAACCTGATATTATGTGAAATAATGATTCACAGATGCATGTTTGCCACTGGGTGGGTTTTATTCACATTTTCTCATTTCCAAACGACTTAGCTCACATCTGAACCTGTTTGGGGAGGAAGGCACATAGGGTTTGGCCTTCAGCATATGTAGATATAACTATAAGAGTTTCTATCCTTAATTCTAAAATGTCATGAGACACTGCCGCCCACCCGCCTGGGGCACCTTTGTGGCATGGCACGGAGCCAGGCAAATACCCAGAGAGCGAGTGAGGAGCTTACCTGCTGGATGTGAATCTACACTTTTCTTCCTCCTACTCCAGATGGAACTTCCTTCCCTAGGACCATGTTTCTTCATGTTGAGGTCATTGACTCGATGTGGCTATTTCCACTCTTAATTTGAAAAACAGATAATCAGATTATTCTATTTCTTTCTTAACAAACAAAGATAAATTGCCTTTTTATTTACATGTTGGAGAAAGTGTATATGTGTAAATGTATGTGTGTCTGTCCACATACATGCGTGTGTAGAACCCTTAACCAAATAAAGTTTCTCCTTTTTTGTCTTATAGAATATCTATATCTTAATGAAATACTTTCCAAGAATACAACAGATGTTCAGTTATGCTCGAAGCATCTCTTTCTCCTGGTGGACTCTGCAGCATTATCCTCCTTTATGCCACTGTAACTAGTCTATTCCCTTGCCAGTGGCAGACAATCATTTAATTTGTTGAATTTTGTTAAATTTTGTCATGATTTTATTGGATTGAGCTCTAAAGCCCTTTTTTAAAAAATTCAAATTCACAGTGAACTGGAGTTTAGAAGAGAAAAAAAGGCACTTAACCTTTTTAATATTTCTTTTACATTATATAACTAGTGGAAGGCTGTCCCTCTTCACTGCACTTGAAGATTTCAAAATTGAAACTTTCCTAAAGAAGCAGTTATTGCATTTAGGTGGGGGATATAAACCAATTAGATATAAATTATGTTTGCCAATGCAATTTCTCACTGGAAACAAGATTAAAAATAAGAAATCAATACATAAGTTTCCCTTTCTCTAAAAATGATGGATGCTGGAATATAACACCACCAAAGCCGTAGTTCTAATTGCTATTTCTTGATGTTTCATATCACGGCTGAAGAGAAACACTTATTTTAGAGGTGATGAAAACAATTTCCCTTTGATGTTTGTTTCCTCCTAGAAGAAATGGCCATTAGTTAATGGGCCATAGTGTTTATTATTCATTTTGTAGAGGCTACTTGTATTCAACAGGAATAACTTCAACATTTCCCTCTTGATTAGTAAAATTCATTAACCTTATGGAGGACAAAAAACTGTTGTTGAATAACTTTTAAGAGCAAAAGAGAATCTAAGAGCAATTTAGTTTGTGGAAACAGAACATAATGAGCCTCAAACGACCTAATTTGTCCCTAAAGCAGATAAAGTAATTTTAAGGTGGTATTTTTGCAATCAGCTAAGTGTTGGCATTGTTGTTTTATGATTTTCGATGTTAAAGCCATGAGATTTGATTATGCTTTTCAGAAGCCCAGAAACTCGGGCAAAACCTTGGTTCTGTTCCAAGGCAAAAACCAATTTGGGAGAGCTGGCTGATATTCCTCGCTTCTCTTTGCTGACATATACACCTTTTCAAAGGCCAACCTTGAGGAGCTTCCAGTTATCTCTGTGGCCTTCATGTAAACCTCCTGAAGCTTCTCCCTCCGTGAAGGATTCCCGGTCCTCAGCCTGCACCCCACGAGGCACAGCACAGCTGGGCTTGCCAGGCAGCTGGAGTCTGGACAAGATTTACTGCCTTGGGGCATTACTGGTGTCTCTTTGCAGGACCATTGTCATCGCTACAATGCATTACACAGCAGCTTGACAGAGGCGTCCACATCCTTTGCTGTCTCACTCCTTCTCCGGGGCTGGTGCCTGCTACATAATGGGGAAATTGTTCTCTTTCATTACCCAGACTCTCTGATCAAATAGTAAGTCTGTATCTTCAGGGTAAGCCATTCTATTTTTAAATTGAGACATTTCTAGAGGAGTTAGTATCATCCAAAATATTCTGAGTTTATTTCCTTATGTGTGTATGTGTATTTTTCAGTGGCATCACCATAAATTTATAGGAACAGTATTAAACTTTTCTAAAAATAAGCTCATAAATAAATAATTTACATAGAGAAAAGCATGCAAATCACAACTGTAGTGCTTGGTAGACTGTCACAACCCAAACAGCAACGTGTGGCTCTGCTCTAAGTAAAAAGACTCTTCCAAGCTTCCTGGAAGTCCTCCTCTTCACCTTTCTCAATGGCCACCTACCCTTCTTTAGCAAGGTTACTGCTGTGCTATCTTCTACACCATAGATTAGCTGTCAATGCAAAGTACCAGAATGGGTTGGCCTTTATAATGGGAATTTTATGTAGGCTAAAAGCTTACAGTTCTGAGGCCATGAAATGTCCAATGAAGGCACCAGCAGAGATGTTTCCTCACCATAGTCAGCTGCCACGTGGTGAGGCAAGATGGCGGCCATCTCTGCCTCGTGCTCTTCCTCCCCTCAGGCTCACTTCTCTCAGAGCCCAGCTCCTGGGACTCAGCTGTGAGCAACCAGGCATCAGGCTGGTCTCTTTCCCGCCTCCTCTCTGTCTCGGCTGCTCTTCTCTCAGTCTCGGCTGCTCCACTTTCTTCCCAAATTCAGCTCTGAGCTACCAGGCACATGGCAGGACTAGTCTCCTGAGCTTGAGCTGCTCCATGGGCCCAGGCCTTCTGGGGCCTCTCTCCATCCCTCTGTGCTCTGCCGGGTCCAGACTCTGGGGCCTCTCTCAGCTCTCAGAGTTTTTCTGTTTTCCTGCAGTCCTCTCATATGGCAGGATCAACATGGTGGCTTCTTTTTCCTCTATCTTTCCCTGTGTCTCCATTTTTAACAGACCCAGCAAGAGGTCGGAGACTCAACCTGAGTCACACTTCATTGACATAGTCCAACAAAAGGGTCTCACACCCACAAGAAAGGATTAGTTCAAAAACACAATCTTTCTCTTTTTGGGATTCATAAAATAACTTCAGGCTGTCACATTAGCAAGCCTACTTTTGAACTTTATATGAAAGGTATGATCTAGTATGTATTCTTTGCTCAATATGGCTTTTCTGTTCATATTCTATTTGAGTGATACATGCCATTGTTGCTCCATGTAGCAGTAGTTTATTAATTCTCATTATTTTGTCCTATTCCTTGGTATGAATATAACAAAATTTATTTACCCATTCTAATGTCTGTGGCCATTGGAGCCTTTTCCACTTTGTAGGTTATTACAATAAAATTACTATGAGCCTTATCTGTCTTTTTTTGCTGTGCGTACGTGGGTATGGTGTTGGATCTTGTATTATCCAATGCTGCAAAATAAATCTCCCCAAAATCTTGTGTGTTGACCAAAATTAACCACTTGTAATCTCTCCTGGTTCTATTGGTCAGCGTTTGGGAGGGTTCTTGCTGGGGATTGCTCTGGTGGTTGTACTCAGATATCGGCTGGGACTGAAGACTTCTGAGGTCATCACCCGTGTGCCTGGCACACTGGCTTTGGCTCTGGGCTGTGGGACTCAGTTCCTCTCTACATTGGCCTCTCCAGCGGCTGCTTAAGTATCCCAATACCTGGCTTTCTGGGCTTTTAGCCATTTGTTTCCACCTCCTGGCAGGCCTGATAATTTCTTGTTGAATGGAAAGCTGTGGGCATAATTTGAATTTCTTGCTGTGGCCCTTTTCCTGCAATGATGATTCACTTTGCTTTATTTTAGTGTGGGAGTAAGCCGTTTGGAACTGGGTTCCCATTTTCCTAAAAGGGCAGTTCTATTTCTGGTGCTGGGGCTCATTCTGAGAATCGGGATGGTTTGTTAAGATACTCCCTCCTTTGCAGGTTCCTAAATCCAAAATTTTGTCTCCCTACCCCCTTTTCTGTCTGCCCAAAGCTTCTTACAAATCAACAACATCCTGGAGGACACAGAAAGTCATGCTCACTGCACTACTTATCCATTTTCTCCAGGATCTTGGCCCTTCCAGTCCTGGAGAGCTTGGTAACCTTTCACTGCAACTTTCATACCAGGAGCCAACCTTAGCTCAGGCTCCCAGAGTCACGTTTGCTGCCTTCTGCTCAGATAGCTAACGGTGGGTCCTGCAATGCTTATGAATTAAGTGCCATGAAGAGTAAAGTATCACAGAATGTTGAATTCATCTCAGTGGGACCCTCTGGAAAACTATCTTATAATTTTGGGCTGGTGAAGTAGTTCTCTGATGTTCTTAAACAGATGTGGTTATTTTGTTCTTAAAGATTTTCTAGTTGTTCTTGATAGGTAGGCTGGTCTGTGGCCATAACACCATTGTCAGAAGCAGAACCTCTATGACTTTTAAACCAGATATGCATTTGGGATGTTTGGATGTCAAAGAGAAGAAGAATCATGAGTGTTGTGGTTGATGGAACAATCACCCTGCAAAAAAAATGTCCACATCTTAATCCCCAGACCCTCTGAATCTGTGAGGTCACATGGCAAAGAGGAGTTAAAGCAGCAGATGGAATTAAGATTGTGAACCAGCTGACATTAGGTAGAAAGATTTGTTTGGATTGTCCATTGGACCCCAGATAATCTCAGGGGTCCTTATAAGCAGCTGAAGGAGGCAGACGAGGTATAAGAGACAGAGAGAGATTTGAAGATGCTACACTGCTGGCTTTGAAGATGGAGAAGGAGGACCATGAGCCCAGAAATGCAGGCAGCTTCTTAGAAGCCAAATGAAAAGCGAGGGACAGATCCTCTGGTAGGGCCTCCAGAAGGAACGCAGCCCTGATGATTCCCTGATTTTGGCCCAGTGAGATTTCTGACCTCTAGAATGGTAAGATGATAAGTCTGCATTGTTTTAAACCACGAGGTTTGTGCTGATTGTTATAGCAGCAAGAGGAAACTAATATAAGAGTGCTCCATGGTGTGTGAGCACGAGTGAGTGCTCACCCCATCATGCCTTTCTTTTCCTAATATGTTTGTTGCAACAGATAAAATGTTCAGAAAGTACATGGCTTCCCAGGCTGGGCAGGTAAAAATGAGGGCATATTGATATAGCATTGAAGGGATGCTGTAAATATGAGACAGCCAACAAAGAAATTCCACTTTTGTAAAATTTCACAGAGGTTTAATGTCACAGCAGAACCCTTCTAAATCTCCTAGGAAGGGGAAAGTACATTCTCTTGAGAATTAGGGCTGCTACTTCTTCTTGTTTGCTCTTTCACAGGTTCCAGTGGCAGCTCAACCTTGCCCAATGTTCATCTCACTAAAACGTAATTGCCCAATTTCCTGAATCCCCCCTAGTCTTTAAACATATAAAGGGTAGGAAGCGTGTCTTACTCAGTGTTGTGTTTTGACCATAGTGAGAACTACCAAATGGAGTATAAATCAATAACTATTTGTTGAAGTGAATTTAATTAGGAGGGATGGAATAAAATTGAAGAACTCATGGGGAAAGTTGTTAGGGGAACTTAATAGTACTTTGTCTTCACCCTGATAAATAACAAACTAAATGAAAAGAATATTGGTTACAGTCAACTTGCAAAGAGCAAATACTCAGGGAATTATATTGATTGTTTTTTTTAATATAAAATGCCCTGCATACACCATGCCATCTGCTGTGTCTCTTTAAATGCAAATGCCCCATACCTGTCACTCCACCCTTTGTCTCCTCTTTGGAGTTAATTTCAGTTTGAAAATATTGAAATTCAAATTCTTGTACAGGCAGAAAATGTAGAGAGAGAGATTCATGTATGCTTGTGTTTTAGTTTCTTGACTGCTAAATCAATTCCATGCAATGAGTCGATTTAAACAATAGAAATTTATCGGCTCACGGTTTTGAGGCTGGGAGAAGCCCAAAAACAAGGCATCAGAAAAGCCAAGCTTTCTTCCAGAAGACTGTGGCATTCCAGGGCTGCTGCTAGCCATCCTCGGTCTTTGGCTTTTCTGTCACATGGCAGTGAACACAGCAGCCTCTCCTGGCTTCTCTGTGTTCTGTTGACTTCTAGTTTCTTCCGTGGCTTTCTCTCTACATATCTGAATTCCATTCTGCTTATAAAGAGCTCCAGTAATAGGATTAAGACCCATCCTGATGCAGTTAGGCCATGTCTTAATCATCAAAAAGTCCTACCCACACACATAGATTAAGATTAAAAACATGTCTTGTTGGGGAACAGCTCCAAGCCACCGGAGCTAGAATTTTTTTTTTTTTTCAGAGAAGAGCTTATATACACATGTACATTTTTTCTAGGCACCTATGTCTTTATTTCCTACTTTAAATTTAGGACAACTTAGGATGAACAAGAGAAACCCATATAAAAGCACTCATGATGATGCATTACCAAGGGATGACATGAAACAAGAGTGATATTTGAGCATTAGGTCAAAGCGTCCCATGAGAAGTGGGGATAGGAGATTTTTTTTTAACAAAGGTCGGGGTGGGGCAAGTTAGCAAAAATCAGAGTTGAGAATGAGGTGAGTCAGGATATGGGGAGCTAACTGGGGCCAGGGCACGTGTTCAGTCAGAACTTGGGCAGAAAAGCAGATGTAGGTATGCCACAAAGTGGAAGATCTCCAGCCCAGCAAGGGAGTGATCGGGGGCTCTTGAGGAAAAGCCAGGCAGGAGAATCAGCGAGCAAGATCGAGGCTCTGAGCACCGAAGCAGCCTGCTCCCCACACACC
Organism: Tolypeutes matacus; assembly: GCA_026826555.1. Classification (NCBI taxonomy): domain Eukaryota; kingdom Metazoa; phylum Chordata; class Mammalia; order Cingulata; family Chlamyphoridae; genus Tolypeutes; species Tolypeutes matacus. Next base: position 2,409,792 of record JAKSZT010054014.1, read on the forward strand.
CCACTTTTAACGTCTCCCACCGCACGGTGGATTGGCTTTTGCAGGGGTGGCCTCGGCTCTGATAATGGCCAAGGAGCCACTGGAACGCCTGTTTGAGGTAATGGGCTGGAGAGAAGAGAAAGATCTGTTTGTGGCAGGTCCAGGCAGCAGTGGAAAATCTCGCCTTGGGCACCGGCTCCACTGAAGAGTTCAGATCACTCTATGCTGACATTTTTTGGATAATAAAGATGGTAGTAACAAAAAAAAAAAAATTCCAGATAAGGAGAAATATTTCTGGACATATTTGAATGTAAGTAACAAAAAGATATTTCACTAATACAGAATGCAAGAGACATGCAGGAATCTCATTAGGCCAGACTAAAAAAGAAAGACTTTAACATATCCTTTTGCAATGAAAAATTTGAACATTAAATTTAAACTGATCGGCTAAAAAGAACCAGAAGAGGAAAAAGTAAAATGCAGTAGATCTGAGATACCTAAAAAGGTTTCTGGAAAAAAAATGAGCAGAAAGACTGAAATGAAAAGAGCTGACAGCAATATTTACAAGACAGTACTTTAGGGTTTTTAATCAGCCTCTGCCTGCCATGGCTTAACATTCATTACTGCATCTCCATCAGAGTAATTCCAAATTATTGCATCAATAGATCATCCTGAAAATATTTTGCTTTCTTAGACGTCTATCCATATTGAAATTAATGCCTGCTAAATAGAAGCAATTTGTATCAATGCATGATCAGTCCATAATTTATTTTGTCAGCACATTTTAGAATGAAGGGTTCTGAGCAAATCTGCCATCAAAGCACAAGCATTTTAATAGCCAATTCCCATCAGCAGTGGCTGGAAACCAGATATAACTTAACAATCCATCTTTTCTTGGTAAACTTCAGGTTGGTCCTATTTGCAGAGATGATGATAGGAACATGAGACCGTCATTTCCAGGTCCTCTTTATTCTCCCTTGTCCTTTACCATATGATGAAAGGCACGTGGGCGCGGAGTCTGGGTCACCGGGAGGCGGCCAAATGAGCAGAGCTTTTTCTTTACGACTTTCATGATGAACAATGCTTCAGGCATATTCTTTGCCAATTGGGCAAAATTATCTTCATGCATGGTATCTAACTGGGGACTTTGTAACATTCTGTGTTATTCATCCACTGCAGGGATCTTACTTTTGTCCTTAACTTAATGGTTGAAACCGAAATAATCTTAGGTTTAATTTTATACTTCATTTGAAGAGAGTCTGCTAAATAAATTTGAAGTGGAAATAATATTTCAAGCAAATACTAAAACTGCTTAGATGAGCACACTGTTTTCAAGCACCTTCAAGTGTGAGAAGCATCTATTTACTTGTAAACACTTGGCATCCTAATTACAAGTTACTCTCGTTTCCTTATTAAGGGAATTTCCTTATGAACCCCTTTTAGACACATTGTTGTAGGGTGGCTCTGTTTAATATCTACACATGTGGAAGCAACAGAATAAGATTCTCTGAGAGTATTCCCTAATTTGACTTTTAACTAGAAAAAATTAATTCATTCTGTAAATATGTACTTAGGATCTCCCCAGTGCAAGGGGCTCTGCCAGACACTTTGGACACATGGTAAGGGAAACACTTAGAGCCTCCGTCTTCACCCAGCTCATTGTAATTAAGTGTTTAACTTGTAAAGGCTCTGGTGGGGATGAAAAGATGAATGCGGTATGTCTACTTTCCTCAAGAATGGTATCATCTACCTGGAGGGAAGACTCCATATGGGCAAATAATTAGGATATGAGCTTTGTTTTATTTTCTGCAAATACTTTTATAGCACTCACTATGCTCCAAGTACTACCTACCTGTCAACTCTCCCAGCTCTGTCACAAACCAGGTGGGGTGTGTACTGCTAGTATTCTCATTTACAATATAAGGAACCTGAGTTCAGAGAAGTTAAGCAACAAGTCCAAGGGCACACAGACAGTTGTGCTTGGAAGAGAGCTGGGCCCAGCCCGAGTGCTCTTCACCCTCATTTTAGGCTGCTGTCCTTATAAAGTCACACCGTAGAGACATTGCGGGTTCCAGACCAGCACAGTAAAGCACCAATGTCCCAATAAAGTGGGTTACAAGAATTTTTTAGTTTCCCAGTGCATTTAAAAGTTGTGTTTATACTGTACTGTAGGCTATTAAGTGTGCAGCAGCATTATGTCTAAAAAAAATCAATGTATATACCTTAATTAAAAAGCCCTTTATTGCTAAAAAAAAAAAATGCTAATTCTCATGTGAGCCTCCAGAGAGCTGTAATCGGCCTGCTTCTGGAGAGTGCTGCCTGGATGAGAGTGGCTGCCGGCTGATCAGGGAGCACCTTGCTGGAGGTCAGCGCGGCTGCGGCCGTTTCTTAAAATAAGCCAGCGATGAAGTTTGCTGCATCAATTGACTGCCCTTTCACAAAGATTTCTCTGTAGCATTTTATCCACAGTACAGCGTCTTTCAAAACTGAAGTCTATGCTGTCAAACCCTGTGGCTGCTTTACCAACTAAGTTTATTTAATACCATATGTTAAATCCTTTGTTGTCATTTCAACAATGTTTACAGCACCTTCACCTGGATTCCATCTCAAGAAATCACCTTTGTGCTCATCAGGTACAGGCAACTCCTCATCCATTCAAGTTTTATCATGAGATTGCCGCAGTTCAGTCACATCCTCAAGCTCCATTTATAATTCTAGTTCTCTTGCTATTTCCTCCATATCTGCATTTGTCTTCCACTGAAGTCTTGAAACCCTCAAAGTCCCATAAGAGTTGGACTCAACTTCTTCCTAACTCTTGTTAATGCGGATATTTTTACCTCCTCCATGAATTACAAATATTCTTAATGGCATCTAGAATGTCGTATAAATCAAACCAATGCTGATTAAAAGTACCAGAACTCTGCTGGTTTTTATAAAGGATATTTATTTGGGGTAGAAGCTTATAGTCACAAGGCCCTAAAGAATCCAACTCAAGGTACCATAAGAGGTACCTTCGTACCCAAAGTCTGTTCCCACATGTTGAAGCAAGATGGCGGGCAACATCTGCTAGAGTTCAGGCTTCCTCTTCCTCTTAAAGCTCCGTGTGTCCAGCTACTTCTGATCTCAAGTATAGGCTAGCTTGAGGCTCATCTCTCTCCCCAGGGATCATATCTTTCCTGGCTCAGCTGCTCTGTTCTCTTCACAAGGTCAGCTGTAAACTATCAGGTCATCTCTCTTCCCAGGGTCACAGGATCCTCTGTGTATCTATCTTCTCTATGTATCTACTTCTCCTGCCTTCTTCACTGAGTATCCCTTTATATATCCCACCAACAGGGTGGAGAATCAACCCTGCACACCCTAATGAAGTGGTCAAATAAAAGCCCTGATCTTAACATAATTTAATCAGACATCTCAGCTGAATCTAGTACAATCAAAGGGTATCACACCCAGAGAAACAGACCAGTTTACATACATAATCAATATCTCTTTTTGGAATTCATAAATAATATCAAACTTCCACAAACAGTCAGAAGGTTTTCAATTGACTGCCCAGATCCATCCGAGGAATCACTACCTATCACAGTTATAGCCTTACGAAATGTATTTCTTAAATAATATGACTTGAAAGTCAAAATGACTCCTTGAGCTATGGGCTGCAGAATGGATATTGTGCTAGCAGGCATGAAAACAACACTAACTTCATCGTACATTTCCATCGGAGCTCTTGGGTGACCAGGTGCATCAATTGACGGTCATATTTTGAAAGGAATTTTTTTTTCCCTGAGCAGTAGGTCTCAACAGAGGGCTTAAAAAATTCAGTAAATCATGCTGTAAACAGATATTCTCTCATTCACACTTTTTTATTCCATCTATAGAGGACAAGCAGAGTAGATTTTCCATAATTCTTAAGGGCCCTAGGGTTTTTGGAATGGTAAATGGGCCTTGGCTTCAACTTAAAATCTCCAGCTGCATCAGCCCCTAACAAGAAAGTCGGCCCGTGCTTGGAGACTCTGAAGGCAGTCATAGACTTCTCCTCTCTAGCTATGAAAGCCGGAAATGGCTTCTTCTTCCGTAGAAGGCTGTTTCATCTACACTGAAACGCTGTTGCTTAGTGCAGCCACCTCCATCAGTGACCTGAGCTGATCTTCTGGATAACTTACTGCAGCTTCTGCATCAGCACTGGCTGCTCCACTTTGCAGTTTTATGTTATGGAGACGGCTTCTTCCCTTAAACTCCATGAACCAGCCTCTGCTAGCTTCAGACTTTCCTTCTGCAGCTTCCTCCCCTCTCGCACCCTTCACAGAGTCGAAGAGAGCTGGGGCCTTTCTCTGCATTAGGGCTTAGCTTGAAGGAACGGTGTGGGCAGCTTGCTCTCCCCTCCAGACCACAAACATTTTCTCCATCTCAGCGACAGGGCCTTTCAGCTTCCTTATCATTCTCACAAACTAAAAATGGAGTATCGCTTTTAATTACCTTCAGGAACTTTTCCTTCTCATTCACAACTTAGCTAACAGTTTGGTGCAAGAGGCAGGGTGGCTTTTTTTTTTTTTAATTATGGGTAAAAATCAAAATTCTCACAATACATACAAACATTTGCAAAATGATATATAAATATATATGCATATATGTGTATTTGTTTACAAAAATGTTATTTATATATATATATATATATACATATATTTTAACAGGTGCTTAGATTACCCAAAATATTACACGGAACCCACTGGGATTCCCATGTTGCCCACCTCCCACACTTCCCACCACATCCCACACAAACATCTCCCACAGTGTGGCCCACCACCCTCAATGAACTTACACATCCTGGAGCCTTGCCACCAACCATAGACCACAGTTCACACCGTAGACCACACTCTCTCCCACACAGTTCTGAGTGGTGTGTGCTGATGTAAAATGGCCTACATCCGTTGCCACAAAGGTACTCAGGACAACCTCCAACTCCCAAAGAAGCCCCTGTATTTCAACTGCTCATCCCCTCCCTACCCCAAAAGTGTCAAGTGGCCACTGGCTCCACCTCATTGTTATAATTTCTTGCATTGCTAGAATCACCATATGTGAACAAGAGAATACCATAAAGTCCACTCTAGTCCATAGTTCTTCCCCCAATCCTGAGGGGACTGGGATGGTGATGTCCACTCCAACTCCAAGTGAGAGAGGGCTTATATCCCATGGATATGGTGGGTGGGATGATCCTGCCTGCAGATGCAGGCCCTCTCCATTCCCTGGGATGGCCGCTGCCCATCGTTGTCTCCTCACCAGGTGACTTGGATGAGTCCATTGAGCTGTAGGGTAGGAGTTGCAGCTCCACCGAGATTTCATGCACACCTGGCACATAGGTAGGCGGGAGGCTCCAGTCTCTGGAAGTATACAGGGTGGCTTTTGACACGCCTTCCTCACTAAGTTTAATCATTTCTTGCTTTTGATTTAAAGTGAGAGGCATGGAGCTCTTCCTTTCATGGGAGCACTTAGAGGCCGCTGTAGGGTTATAAATGGGCAGAAAGGGAATGAGGAGACTCAAGGAGAGGGAGGAAGATGGGGGTCTGCCAGCTGGTGGAGCAACGAGAACACACAGCATGTGTCAACTAAGTCGGCCATCTGACACGGGCATGGCTCGTGGCACCCCAAAACAATTACTACAGCAACGTCAAAGATCAGAGATCACGGATCACCACAACAGATGTCATAATGATGACAAAGGTTGAAACACGGCAAGGATCACCAAAATGTGACACAGACACACGAAGTGAGCACATGCTGCTGGGAAAATGGTGCCAAGACATTGCTTCATGCAGGTTTGCTACAAGCCTTCGGTTTGTTTTAAAGGCGGTGTCTGAGGAGATATTGATGAGGCACAATGAATTGAGGTATGCCTGTAGAGCAAATGGTGGATGCAGTGGCTTTCAGGCTTTGTGCCCTCAAGACCTCTTGCTCCCTTAATATGTACTGAGAACATTTTTAATTCAGCTATGCAAATAAAACTAAACTAAACTTTCCTAAGAAAATGTTCATTATTAAAATCAATATAGAGTTTAACTACTACTGCTAAGAATTGCTACTTACCATAGTAGTAATTAAACAGTAACAATTTTTAAGCATTTATTTATTTTAGAATGCTAAATGAACTAATTGCATGTTAGAATGGAGAGTTAATGCTTATTTGGTACAGAATTTCTCTTTGGGGTAATGGAAAAGTTTTAGGAATGGATGGTAATGATAATAGCACAATACAGTGAATGTAATTAGCAGCGCTGAATTATAAATTTCAATGCCGTTAAAAGGGGAAATTTTAGTGTATATATGTTACTAGAATAAAAATTTCTAAAAACAACAACATAGAACTGTACAAAACAAACAGTGAGCCCTAATGTAAACTACTGACTGTAGGTAATAACACAATTATAATAATATCCTTTCATTAGTTGTAACACAGATACCACAATTACAAAAAGGGTCATTAATAAGGAGGTATACGTGGACTCTGTTTACTCTGCATGGTGTTTCTGTAAGGCCACAACATCGCTAATTAAAAAAAAAAAAAAAAAAAAAAAACATATTTCTGTTTAAAAACTCTATTATCCAAAAACATTAGTGAAAATATGGAATTGTTTTACATTTTTACAAATTTCCTTAGTATCTGGCATAAATAGAACATAGCTGGGTTCAAGCACCAGCTACTTTGGCATTCAATCTGTTGCAATAAAACATATTATGTAGCCTCTAAAAAATTCTGCTGTATACGTGTAAAGAATGAGTGTTAAAAAAGCAAATAATATCTTAGCATTATTAGGAAAATATATTTAACTTTGCAGGGTCCTCTCTGGGTTCCCCAGGGTCATACTTTGAGAATCTCACTCATTCATTCATGCATTGCTATCATGTCTTAGACACTCAGCATTGAGAATGAAATGAAAATTTAAAAGACATGTAAAAAAATCTCAAAAGTAGTGAAAGAAGATTGCTATGATATTTCATTTATTTCCCAATTTTTTATTATAAAACTCTTCAGATGGCAGGGTTGATTTTTTTTATCACGAACACCCATATACCCACCACTGAGATTCCACCATTAACATTTTACTATACCTGTTTTTTCACATATCTGTCAATCTCTTTACCCCTCCATCCTTCCATTCAATTATCTTATTTTTTATTCATTTCAAAGTATATTGCAGATAACTGCACAATTACCCCCAAATACTTCAGCATCTAAATGGTTATCTAGACTTCAATGTTCATGTAAAATTTTTTGTCTTTTATGTAAAATTTACATATAATGAAATGCACATATCTTAAGTTGAGTTTTGATAAATTTATATACCTGTGTAATCCCAATCTCTAGCAAGATATAGAACATAACCATCACTCTGAAAATCCCCTGTTGCCCCTTCTCAGTCAATACTCAATCCATACCCACAGATGCAACCACTGTTCTGATTTTTTCCACCATAGATTAGTTACACCTGCTCTAGAACTTCGTATAAATAGACCCGTGCATTAGTTTTGCCTGTTCTAGAATTTCATATAGTATGTATTTTCAGCAGTTTGATGTTATCGATGAACTCCCAAAAGAAATATAGATTATTTTTGTAAACTGGTCTGTTTCTCTGGCTGTGATACCCTTTGATTGCATTAGATTCAGCCGAGATGTCTGATTAAATTATGTTAAGATTAGGGCTTTGATTCAACCACATCATTGAGTCCCAGCCCCCTTGGGCTGATAAAACAGACTCTCACATGGAAGACACACAGAAACAAATACACAGAAAGAGAGAGTGTTCCATAGACATGGCCCAGGGAAGAGAGATGAGCCTGATAGTCTACATCTGACCTTGTAAAGAGAACAGAGCAGCTGAGCCCAGAAAGAAACATGTCCCAGGGAGAGAGACTGAAATAGGGAGAAGGTGGGACCACAGACCCTTAAGAGGAAGAGGAAGCCTGAACTCTTGCAGACGTTGCCTGTCATCTTGTTTCAACACATGGAAACAGACTTTGGGTGAGAAAGTACCTTTTATGGTACCTTGAGTTGGACTCTTTAGGTCCTGGTAACTGTAAGCTTCTACCCCAAATAAATGCCTTTATAAAAGCTAACAGAGTTCTGGTACTTTGCATCAGCACCCCTTTGGCTGACTAATACAGTATTCTTTTGCATAAGGCTTCTTTCACTAAGCATAATATTGTTTGAGATCTATCCATGTTATTGCAAGTATCAACAGTTTGCTCCTTTTCATTGCTAAATAGAACTCCATTGTATGAATATACCAGACTGTGTTTATCACTTCTTCTGTGGATGGGTATTTATGCTGTTTCCAGTTTTTGTCTGTTTTGAATAAATTTGTTATGAACTTGTTTGTACAAGTGTTTCTGTGAGCATATGTTTTCATTTCCCTTGGATAAACGCCCAGTTATAGAATGGCTGGGAATGTTTGATTTTATAAGAAACTGCCAGAACATTTCCTAAAATTGTACCATTTTTGTCCAGGGTTGTTCCATGTCCTCACTGACATTTGCTGTTTTGAGTCTTTTAATTTTGCTATTCTAATGGGTATGTAGTAGTCTCTTTGTAGTTTTAATTTGCATTTTCAAGTGCAAATGCACTGATGCCTAATGACGTTGATGGCTTTTCACATGATTGTTGACCATTTACCTGTGGGGATTTCTGATTTGGCTCTGGCTGAAAGGAATCTTAGGCAGCTTCATGGAAGAGGTGGAAGAGACATGCACATGGGGAGACCAGAGAGGAGAGCTCCCAGATCAGACGAGGGAAGGACAAAAATGGAAAAGTACTGGGAGTGTTCAGAGAAGAAAGAAGAAATGCTTTCACTGGAAAGTCAAAGCATTATGAGGAAATCACAAATGAGGATATCGCCTATGAGGAAGTCACAGGAACAGCAAGCAGGGGAAGTGGTCTTGGGATATATTAAATGGGAAAAATTAAGAAGCTTATCTTTATTTGATAATGCAAACTTGATGGAAATTTTTAACAGAAGTATTCCTTGATTTGATTAGTCTACCAAAGTAGATTGAGGAAGAAAGAGAAATATTGAGTATCCAGTTAAGAAGTTAATGCAGGACTTCTGGGAAGATGGCATCAGAGTAGGTTGGCAGGGCTCAACTCTCTCACAAAAACAATGGAGGAAGGACTAAAAGCTGAATGAGTAAGCTGCTTTGAGGGTCTGCAGACCAGGAAAGTGCTGCATACCACCCAGGAGGGAGAGGGATAGAAAGACAAAGAGGCCAAAACAAAAAAGCATGAATTTTCCCATGGCTGGGAACAGTGCCCATCCCCCATCTTCAAGACAAACAACTTGGGTAAAACCTGTACCTCTCTGCAGCCAACTGAGAGGAGAATGGACATCTTCCTTCCCGAGAGGCAGGAGGATGTATTGGAAGGCAGAGATTAGTTTCTTTTCTGTGAGTTTGGCCAGTGGAGCCCATTTTGAATCTGACCAGACCAGAATCACCAGTGAGTGGAGATTGAAGAGACATTTCTATGGAAAGGTTCACAGAAGAGAGCCATCTGATAGCAGGCCAGGAAACTGCAATAAGTAAAAAAGTTTTTTGGAATCTCTCTTGTCCAGGCACTATTGGATATGGTCTGTACTCTATTAGTGGACTCCTGGCCCTATTTTGATAGCTTAATCTGGGCAATCTTAAAGGTTTAAAATAAGTTGAACCATAAATCAAAGAAGAGCCATGAAACAAAACCACTAGGCAAGAGAGAGAAATTGACCATAAGATGAAATTCACCAACATAGTCAGATGCCTAGAGATCACCAAAAATTAAAAGCCATACTAAGAAACGTGAAAAGATGGCCCAGCCAAAGAATCATATAAAAAATCCTGATGAGAAACAAGATTAAAAACAGCTTATCAGTGATGTTCACACAAATCTCCTAAATCTGTTCAAGGAGTTAAAAGACAATATAGATAAAGAGATAAAGGATATTAAGAAGACACTGGGTGAGCATAAAGAACAATTTAAAAACTTGCAAAGAAAAGTGACAGAACTTAAAGAAATGAAAGACTATGAATGAGATTAAATATACATTAGCTCAGTGATTTGAGCACCTGCTTCCCATGAGTTCTCTGGTTCAATCCTCACTACCTCCTTAAAAAAAAAAATTAGATATGTATAACAGTAGATTTTAATTGGTAGAGGACAGAATTAGTGAAATGGAGGACAGAGCATCTGAACTTGGAAAGACAGGGGAACAGAAAGAGAAAAGAATTTAAAAATGGAACAGGGTCTCAGAGAATTGAATGAAAATGAAATGCACAAACATTCATGTTATGGGTGCCCCAGAAGGAGACAAGAATGGAAAAAGAACAGAAAAAATATTGCAGAAATAATGACCAAAACTTCCCAACCCTTTTGAAAGACAGAAATATCAATATCCAAGAAGGACAATGCACCCCAAACATAATACATCCAAATAGACCTGCTCTGAGACACATACTATTACAAATGTCAAATGCCACAGATAAAGAGAGAATTCTGAAAGCAGCAAGAGAAAAGCAAGGCATGATGTATAAGGGAAGCTCAAGAAGACTAAGTGCTGATCTCTCATCAGAAACCATTGATATGAGAAGAGTGTGGTATGATATATTTAAGGTACTGAAAGAGAAAAACTGTCAGCCAAGAATTCTTTATCTAGCAAAAACTGTCCTTCAAAAATGAGGGCGAGTTTAAAGAATTCACAGACAAAACCTGAGAGAGTTTGTTGCCAAAGATTAGATTTTAAAAAGATACTAGAGGGAGTTCTGCAGCCTGAAAGGAAAAGACAAGGGCAAGAGACTTGGAGAAGTATATAAAAATGAAGGATATTAGTTAAGGTAACTAAAAGGGTAAAAAGACAATAGTAAGATATGGCAATGGAAAAGCAAAAGATAAAATGGATGAAGTAAGTAATGCCTTTACAGTAATAGCTTTGAACATTAATGGATTGAACTTCCCAATCAAAAGACATAGATTGACTGAATGAATAAAAAATATAGGGAGCAGATGTGGCTTAAGCAGCTGAGTGCCTGCTTCCCACATGGGAGTCCCAGGTTCAGCTCCTGGTGCCTCCTAAAAATGAAAACTAACAAACAAACAAAAACCAAGCAAACAAATGAAAAAACCAACTCAGGGGACCCAATGTGGCTCAGTGGTCAAGACCAGCTTCTCACATAGGAACTCCTGGGTTCGATCTCCTGACTAATCTCTCTCTCTCTCTCTCTCTCTCTCTCTCTCTATATATATATATATATATATATATATATATATATATATATATATATATATATATACACCATCTATATATACCATATATACCAGCTATATGCTATCTACAAGAGACCCAACTTAGATGCAAGCACACAATCAGGCTCAGAGTGAAAGGTTGGGAAAAGATAGTCCATGCAAATACTAGCCAAAAAAGATCTGGAATAGCGATACTAATATCGAACAAAATAAAATTTAAATGCAAAACTGATATAAGAGATGAATAAAGTCATTATATATCAATAAAAGAGAAAATTCAGCAAGAATAAGTATCTAAATCGTTATGCACCTAACTTAGGTGCCCCAAAATATATGAGACACACACTGGTAAAAACTGAAGAGAGAAATAGATGTTTCTACAATAATAGCTGGAGACTTCAATATACCACTCTAATCATTGGGTAGAACATCTAGACAGAGGATAAGTAAAGAAACAAAGAGCTTGAAAAATATGATAAATGAACTAGACCTAACAGAAATGTATAGAGCATTACACCCTAAAACAGCAGAATATAAATTCTTCTCAAGTGATCATGGATCCTTCTACAAGATACACCATGTGCTGGATCACAAGAAAGTTCTCCATAAATTTTAAAAGATTGAATTGTACAAAGAACTTTCTCTGGCCATAATGGAATGAACCTGGAAATCAATAATAGGTGATAAAAGGAAAATCCACAAATATATGGATATTAAATACCACACTCTTAAATAATCAGTAAGTTAAAGAAGAAATTGCAAGAAAATTTGGTAATTATCTGGACACAAATAAAAAGGACAACATATCAAAAGTTATGGGAGACAGTGAAGGCAGTGCTGAGAAGGAAATTTATAGACCTCAATGCTTACATTAAAAAGGAAGGAAGAGGTAAAATTGAAGATTCAACAGCAGACCTAGAGGAACTAGATAAAGAATAGCAAACTAAACCCAAAGCAAGCAGAAAGAATGAAATAACACAGATCAGAGCAGAAATAAATGAAATTGAGAATAGTAACAACAACAACAACAAAGAATCAACAAAACCAAAACTTGGTTCTTTGAGATCAGCAAAATTGACAGATATTTAGCTGATTTACAAAGAAAAAAAGAAAGAGTATACAAATAAGTAAAATTAGAAATAAGAGGAGGAAAATTACCACTGACCTTGCAGAAATAAAAGAGATGATAAGAGGACACTATAAGCAACTGTACACCAACAAACTAGACAACATAGATGAAATGGAGAAATTCCTAGAAATACATGAACAACTTACACTGACCCTAAAAGAAATAGAAGAATCAACAAACCAATCGCAAGAGATTGAAACAGTCACCTAAAACTTCCCCAAAATGAAAAGCCCAGGACAAGATGGCTTAACAGGTGAATTCAACCAGTCATTCAAGGAAGATCTAATACCAATCTTGCTTAAACTCTTACAAAAAAACTCAACAGGAGAAAACACAACCAAACTCATTCTATGAAACCAACATCACCCTAGCAGCAAAGCCAAAGATAATATGAAAAAAGAAAATGACAGATCAATTTCTCTAATGAATAGAGATGCAATAATCCTCAACAAAATACTTCTTAACGAAGTCATCTGAAGCACAAAAGTGTTTAATTTTGAGACTGTTCCATTTATCTACTCTTTTCTTTCACTGCTTGTGCTTTGAGTGTAAGGTTTGAGAAACCACCACCTACCACAAGATCTTGAAGATGTTTCCCTACATTTTCTTCCAGCTTATGGTTCTAGCTTTTATATTTAGGTCCTTGATCCATTTTGAGTTAATTTTTGTATAAGGTATGAGATAGGGATCCTCTTCTATCTTTTAGCTATGGATATCCAGTTCTCCCAGCACCATTTGTTGAATAGACTGTTCTGACCCAAGTGGGTTGTTTCAACCACCTTGTCAAAAATGACTTAACCTTATGTGTGAGGGTTGATTTCTGAAATTGTTAATTCAGTTACATTGGTTAATATGTCCATCTATATGTCAGTAATATACTTTAATGTCAGGAAATGAGAGTCCTCCAACCTAGTTCTTTTTCAAGAAAGTTCATTGACAAAGAACATTTGAATATATCATTCCATATAATCCTCCTTCAAACCATGTGAGCTGGGTATTGTTATCCCGATTTTTCCCACCCCTGTTAGAGATAAGAGATGGAGATGTGAAAATCACCTGGAGCCACGCCTCGGTGGAAGCCCAGCTACAAGGGCCATGGAAGGACAGGGAGGAAACACCCTCTGGGAAGGACCTTGGAAAGTTCTTCAGGTGAGCCAGGATCTGAGAGAGAAGGGGAAGCACGGTGTCCAGAGACAGAAGACACAGGGCTCCCTTGCTAATTAGCTTTCCTTATTCCACCTAAGAGCCCTGACTCTCATGGCAGGTTTCACTCCCTTTCCATTTGGCCCAATGGCAACTTCTTTCCTGCATCCCTGCCTACTCTTGAGTTTTCCTGCTTTTTTCTCCCAAGGCTGTCTGTGAAATTGAACACATTGGCAATCTTAGGGAGACTGAAGTTCCTACTTATAAGATATTTCCTAAAATCATGGTACTAACTAACTAAGTAACCAGATAATACATCAAGTCTGGATGTGCTAGCATTACCCATTGAGGCAGTAGACTCAAAACAGCCAAACTAAGTCTCATTCAACATGAGAAAATCTCAACACATAAAAGAAACATGTGTAATTCCCTCTTATTTTATATGTCATTTATTTAAAAATGGAACTTCTCTGAAAAAATATTCCTTCAAAATCTTACATCAGAGCACCCCGACTAGAATTCTAAAACATATAACTAGAGATTATGACCCAAAATTCCCTGTTCATAATTAATGAGTTCTGAGGGCAGAATGTTCTCTACAACTCAGTGTCATGCTTTGAAATGGAAATCTCTGAAAAGCATGTCAATTAACATTTACCAGGAAATAGTTGAGATTCAAATTTACACAAAACAGCATTTGTACAATATTTATCTGACAACAAACTTCAGAACGTTTGTCAAAAATGGAGTTAAGTTCTTATTTATCTTTTCAGATTAAATTGACTTTGAAACCCTAATCTAAGACTTCGATATTCATCGTTACTTTCTGGTTGGAAGTGATGCTGTCCACAGAGGTATGAGCTAAGCAGAAGGGGCATAAAATGAACCTAAGTATAGAATATTAGGAAAAAAACAGCACATGAGACTTGAGGAGGGGCATAGGTACTGCAAATGCCAAATGCTTACCGCCTTGCACCTCATGTGAGGGCAGGGGCCACCTTCTCCAGGCTGCAAACTGGAAACCAGCAATACTTTTATCAGTTATCTTTCGGCCCAGGGATGCTGTGTAGACCTGTGAGAAACCAGGGATTACAGTAATACGCATTATTAGCTCATGAGTTTGTTGGTCAGTGAGTTAGAGCTTCCAGTGGTAATTCAGGCTTGGCTGGGGTCACACATGTGGAGTGAGTGAATGCGAGTGAGCTGACCTAGAAGGGCCCTGGCTGGGCCACCTCGGACAGCTTAATGCTATTCCTTACGTCTCATCTTCCGATGGGCTACCCCAGGCACATTCCCCTGGAAATAGCAGAAGAGCAAGAGCTTAATGGAAATCCAGACACATTTTGAACCATCTGCACACATCACCTCAGCTAACATCCCCTTTGCCAAACCAAGCTGCACAGTCAGACTTAAGAAGTAAGGAGAGAAATGAAATAAACTGTGCTTAATTCAGGAGAGGAAATGCCAAGTTACATGGCAAAGCGTGTGAACAAGGGGGCACTCTGTCATCCTCAGTTCACCCTCTGGCCACTATGGTCCACATACCTCCTGAAATAGACTCTGGGATAGAGATTTGTGGACAAGAGGTTTGCTGGCTGTTCTCTCTAGAACATACCCTGAAGGGCAGTAAGTCAAGCAGAAGGAAAATTTGCAAAAGATGTGGAGACTGGATGGCCCTTCGAGTGGTCCCCCATTTGGAGGAAGAGAGCTGACATTTTTGCCCTGAGGCTAAGAGGGACTCTCTTCAGGAAACTTCCCAAAGATGGATACAACTGTGAGTCAGCATCTCACACTGATGGCAGCAGAGGAAGTGAGGGTTTCAGGATGCAAAGGGAATCTGGGCACTCCTTGCACCACCCAAATCACTTAATTCTTACAGTAATTTCATCATGTCTGGAAACAGTATCTTTAGATTCTAGTTGGTCTCGTTTCCTGGGGCAACCGTAAAGAAGGAGGTTAGGGTGACGAATCATAACCCCTAACAACGCAGCAGGTATGGTGCTGAAACACACTCTTTTCATCTCCCTCTTCTCCTACCCATCTTATGTTCTCCTAATAGGTCCAGGTGGATGCCTAAGAGTAGCTCCTGCACCCTCATATCTGAGGGCCCAAGGACCTGGCCCCACGATCTTCTCAGGCTGTGGCTTCTGTAGTTGCTCATTTCCTGTTTACACTGGGCAGGAGCAGTTTGTCTCTAGTAATGGGAAAAGGGTGAAGAGCTTCTGTGAATTCCCAGCAGATGCCAGTGACCAAAACAGGATTAAAAAACAAACAAGCAGCAAGGTAAAGACACTAGTGTAATGGTTAAGTTAATGTGTCAACTTGGCCAGGTAATGGTGCCCAGTTGTTTGGTCAAGCAAGCACTGGGCTAATTGTAACACAAGGACATTTCATGGACTTTAATCATCAGTGAGGTGATTGCATCAATGACTGGATACATCTACAATCAGTTGAGAAGATTGCCATCAGCAATGAGTGACATCTCATCCAAACAGTTGCAGGCCCTGGTTTGCAGCCTGCCCTACAGAATTTGGATTTGTGTATCTCCACAGTCACCTGAGACAATTTTATAAAATCTCATAATATTTACAGGTATCTCCTGTCAGTTCTGTTTCTCTAGAGTACCCTGACTAATACAGCATCCAAATGTAACTGGAAATAGTAGAAATTTCAAGCTTATGGTTTCCTGGGCCAAGGACACTATCCACTCTGCTATGCCAAGGCTGTTGAAAATCATCAGGGAGTGAGGCATGGCAAGGGGAAAACTGCAGCTTTATCTGCTAAACATGACAGCTCTAGAACCTAAAGCTGAGGAAGCAGGTGCAAATTCATAGGGGAAGTTCTGGTAGCATAAGAGCCACAGGACTGAGAACAAAATTCAGGACATAAACTCTCCGAATCCACAGCTGACAGCCAAACAATGCATGTACAAGAGCGACCTTTGGTGGGTATAGCAGAAAATCCAGAGCATAAATAGAAACGATCGATTGAAGACAGAGCTCCATGAGGCCAGGTGTGAAAGTCTGATGCTTTCCTTAACTGAGGCCATCTTCCAACCCTGCACAGCTCCGTCAGCAGCAAGTCCGGAGCATCAGAGCTTAGAACTCAAATCCTGCAGAGCAGCTGCAAATGAGGGGATCTCTAGCAGCAAAGACCCCACAGAGACGGACCTCCAAATTTTGTGGCACAAGCAGGGCTGAACAGCTACAAGGGGTCAGGCAAAATAAAGCAGCACCTAAGACCAGTGTGGAGATAGAAGCAGCAGGGCACATGGGGCAGACAAAGTAGACCATCTGCTTCCACAGCTCTGTGTCCCAATAGAGAGAAGCAACCCCTGAGTCCAGGAGCCAGCCGCTGGGAGCTGGAGTGGACTTGCTGCTCCACATTCCTGTGATCCACTGGACTTCCTCTCCCCAGCAGGTGACTCTGCATGTTTGGAGACCCTCACTCACAGACGGAGACTGCCTCTCCTCCTGACAGTCATGGTAAGTTAACTCAAAACAGCATCTGCCATCCTCCTATCAGGAGCCCAGGGCTTTCAGGTTCTTGAGTGCTGTCACCCAGGTGTGCAGGCACAGGTCCACAGCTCTGCTCAACTCCTATCAGGACTGGCTGGGTGCCATGGGCCAACTGGGGTTGGAATACCACCTTCATCTGTAGCTCCACTACATGAAACCTTGGTTCTGATCCACATGTCTCCACCATTTGATTGCAGAAAAGGACCCAATAGCACCCAGTATCCTATCCCAGCTCAACATAAGAGATAGTTTTAAAAATTGCATTACTAAAGCATGCCACAGGCTTCTCGTTCTTGACCCACCACCATGTCATGGGACCAGCAGGTGATCCCGTTTCAAAATCCTGTTCTAGATTTTGCTTCCTAGAATCACTCCCAGTTCCTTTTCCCAGAAAGAAAACTCCAGATATATATACAAGAGGTTTGTGGGAAATGGCCCCATAATAGGACATCCCATTAAACTTGAATTTCAGAAAACCAATGGATAAATTTTTAGTATAAGTGTGCCCCATGCAATCCCTTGCAACATTTAGGACATGCTTATATCTGAAATTGGACTTTAACTGGGTGTTATTTGCTCAATCCAGTAGCTCACTCTCCAACTACACCCCTACGGCAGTGAAAGACGCAGGACACAGCAAAGGAAGTTTGGACTGAGATAAAATCACAGCACAGGCCTCACCCAATCTATGGGTGCTCTGGAGCTGGGCTCAGCTTTCAGAGCTGCCCTCTGATTGAAGCAAAGACTTAGAAGAGTTTAGGATTTTACAAAATGACTCCAGTCACCCTTTGGAGAATCCTGGCCTTTCTCTTTCTAAGGCCATAACTGCCTCCCCTCCAAGACTTCATCACCTCATGAAGAACAAATCATTTTGGCTTCCATGCTCCCTAAATCTAGTCCATGTCATCTTAGACATGGCTATTTGGGACCAAAAAAAGTATATATCTTTTACAAGTCAATCACCCTTACCCCCTATTAAAATATCTTTTCATCATTTGTAAATTATGTACCTTATGCCAAACTCTGCTGTAAATTTTTTAGAAAGAAGGACCAAGTCATTTATCTGATATTTTGAGAGTATCTGTTCAATGCTAGCCTAGTGCCTCAAATAGAAATACAATGCTAGCCACATATGTAAATTTAAATTTTCTAGTAGCCACATTAAAAAATTAAAATTAACAAGTGAAAAAATTTAGTAATAGATTTTATTTAACCCAGTATATCTAAAATATTATAACGTCAACATGCAGTGAACATAGAAACTATTTATATTTTACTTATCTTCAGTCTAGATCTTCAAGATCCAATGTGTATTTTACACTTTCAACACATTTCAGTTCAATTTAAAACATAGTTCCTTGGCCATTCCAGTCGTATTCCAACAGCTCAATGCCATACTATGGTAACTGCTGTGGACACATCAGGAAACAAGGCAGAGCATTCCAGCCCTCAGGTTACTTATCAACCAGTGGAACACAGATAAGAAAACAGAGACGATGAAGCAGCAGAGCAATGCCAGGGCTGGCATGGGGGCTGGGAGAGAACCCCGTGAATCCCCAGGCTTAAAGGGATTCAGGACTGACTGCCCTGAGAATGTGGCCCCCAGGAGGACGTTTGTGGCCAGGCAAAGAGGCGGCCAGGCAAAGGGGGGGCAGAGGGTTCCCAGAAGAGGGAACAGCATGAAGAATGACTGAAGACAAGAGCAAGCATGGAGATTTCAAGAGAAATCAGTCTGACGGCCCGTGGCTACATGCAATTCTTCCCGTGATTGTGTAGACTGAATCTAGTAGAATGTGACATCTACCTGCCGCCTTAGTAATATATACTATGAGGTCTTTGTCCAATGTTCTCATCTTCCATATTTCAGACTTGCCTCCAGAATCCATGTGGTAGAGGAGAGGTGAGGCTGTTGTCTGAACCAGTTATTCAGATGCAGGATTCGGGAGGAGATGAAACTGGGTGCAGGCATGCAGTTGGCAAGAGTAGTGAGCTACATAGAACATCTAAGTGCCTATCACCCCACACAGAGGGGTTCCTGAGAGCTCCGGAGACACCCTGGTCCTATATAAGGGGGGATAGCCCCAGAGACTGAGGCCTTATCAGTGGGTTCTATTTTGGAATCTGTGCTCCTGAGAGTGACAGAATTAGACTCAAATAAGTCTTCCCTGCACATGGTTCACCAGTCCCTTCTATTCAAACCTATATGTGATGCTGGAGGTTTTAGGTATACTTCCAGAGACTGGAGCCTCCCACCTACCTATGTGCCAGGTGTGCATGAAATCTAGGTGGAGCTGCAACTCCTACCCTACGGCTCAATGGACTCATCCAAGTCACCTGGTGAGGAGACAACGATGGGAAATGGCCATCCCAGGGAATGGAGAGGGCCTGCATCTGCAGGCAGGATCATCCCACCCACCATATCCATGGGATATAAGCCCTCTCTCACTTGGAGTTGGAGTGGACATCACCATCCCAGTCCTCTCAGGACTGGGGGAAGAACTATGGACTAGAGTGGACTTGATGGTATTCTCTTGTTCACATATGGTGATTCTAGCAATGCAAGAAATTATAACAATGAGGTGGAGCCAGTGGCCACTTGACACTTTTGGGGTAGGGAGGGGATGAGCAGTTGAAATACAGTGGCTTCTTTGGGAGTTGGAGGTTGTCCTGAGTACTGTTGTGGCAACGGATGTAGGCCATTTTAAATCAGCACACACCACTCAGAACTGAGTGGGAGAGAGTGTGGTCTACAGTGTGAACTGTGGTCTATGGTTGGTGGCAAGGCTCCAGGATGTGTAAGTCCATTGAGGGTGGTGGGCCACACTGTGGGAGATGTTTGTGTGGGATGTGGTGGGAGGTGTGGGAGGTGGGCAACATGGGAATCCCAGTGGGTTCCGTGTAATATTTTGGGTAATCTAAGCACCTCTTAAAATATATGTATATATATATATATATATATAAATAACATTTTTGTAAGCAAATACACATATATGCATATATATTTATTAAAAAAAAAAAAAAAAAAAAAAGAGTATTGAGCTACTCAAATTTTAGCACGCATTTGTGAGTGCCTCTCCACAATGGAAGATCACTAGGTGTTTAACACAATGGTTGTATCTACTTGGAAATATTGTTCTTGAAGTCAGAAATCACCGAGCGACAGTAAATGCGGACATGGGTTGCATCATAATTGGTTTCCCGAATGTCTCATCTAGAACTTGATAAGCAGCCATTCACCCTGGACTGCCAGGGGCTCTGGATCCTGGCCCAACTTGAGAAAGGCCTTGTAAACTGCTTTGGAAACCGTTCTGTCCTGTTTATTTTAGCATATGCGGTAATTGAGAAAAATAAAAAAGCATTGGAATTCACTATGAGAGTAATAGCAGAAGAGAAATAATCCACTTTAGGTCTAAGGAGCTCTCACATTTGAAGGTGACTAAAACCATTTCATATGGTAAACTTCTCAGCCATTCTTATTTCCTTGAAGCTCATAATGCTATTTGACTTCAAAATCCTGTTAAAATCCCATTATACTTTCATGTAAATCTCTCCCTTTCCTTGATTTACAGATGTATGCTTAATTTGTGTAATAATGCCAAAGAATTATTTTCTTATAATAACTAGGTGAATGCCTAACCATATCATAATGTTAAATAAAACATATAACTATTCCGTGCCTTTCTGAATTACACGACATTCATTAAAACTACCATTGATAAAAGCTTTTGCTCAGAATTTGTTTTTAAAACCCTTGTAAAATTAAGTGTTTTAAGAATAGAGAGCATCTCTCTATTTTATTTCTTGTCTATCTGAAAACACATTTTTAAATCTGATCAGAAGCAAGGGTAGAAGAAAGGCTCTAGTTACATAACCTGGAGATGAGCAAGAGGGTCTCCAGGCTGACAACATGAAAACAAAAGTAAAAAGGCAGGAGGACAAAGGCACCAGGGCAACAGGGGCCGTGAAATGAATGGATGCATTATGAGCCCATGCTGTCCTTTCCCACTGGGTTCCTTATTCATTCCCTGTTTTAATTTTCTCGGAAAGCCAACCTTGCCATAAAACATATAAAGTGTACAATGAGGGGTTCCCAAGACAATATCGTTTTTTACTGTGAACATACAAAGATCCTGGACCTTGTGGCTCTTACAGCTGAAAATAAGAGCCTGGACTAGGCTCCACATGACTAGGCAGTAGCTGAGATGCATTGAAGTGCTGCCTTGGAACAAGCTTGGGGACCACTTAGAAAAAGGCGTGCCATTCAGTTCCAAATGTGCTGTGCTGAGAAACAGCATTGCATGCTCTCCTTCACCCATCCTTAAGGTGCAAGGATGGCTTTTCATTCAGCCTTCAGCTGTCCTACACCCAATAGCAGTCCTCCGTAAGGCATACTAAGGATCTTTCTATCTATCCATCTGTCTGTCTATCTGATCTGTTTGTCTGCCTGTCTAAATACCTCCCTTTGTCCCTTGGAAATAACTTGCAAGATTTAATCATGTCCTTGGAAACATAGCACTTAAATATTGTAAAAAACATCAAACAGCTTATTGAGGTATAAGCCTAGTGTTCATCAAGTTCTTTAAACTCCAGTGTTATAAAGGATTCTGCAACATACAAAGATTGCTATTTACATTGCATCTTTGCTGTTTGCTTTCTTACTTAAATAATTCCAGCTGTAACCCTCTAATTTCCTACGTGGCTCATCAGTGTTTCCTGCTCAGTGTAATGCCTGTACTTACAAGAGCACTGTGTCCTAAGCTACACGATTTAAAGAACTCTATTGAAAAACACATATCCAGTATGTACCAGACATTGTGGAGGGCATGAGATGACCCTCCGGGAGTTAGCAAACCAAAAAGCAGGAGCAGAGGAGAGGGAAAGCCAAGTGTTGCAGTTTGGCAGTTTGATGTAATTATGAATTCCAAAAATCTATATTAGATTATGCTTGTGAACTGATCTGTTCATCTGGGCATGATTGAGTTATAATTGGGGCTTTGATTGGGCCATGTCAGTAGGGCGTTGAGCCCCACCCCTTGGTGGGTGGGGGAATCGAATATAAAAGGCAAGGCAAGGGACAGAGGAAGCAGTTCTGATGTTGGAGTTTTGATGCTGGAGCCATGGAGGCGAGCAGATAGAGGAGCTTGGTCGTGAGAAAGGAGAGAAGGTCCCGGGATAGAGATGAGCCATTCACCTGAGAGTTTACAAAGCCTAGAGGGCCTCACAGTCTACAGCTGACCTTGTGGAGGAAACAGAGGCGCTGAGTCCAGAGAGAAACGCAGCCCCAGGGAGAGAGGAACCTAAGAAGCCTGAACCCTGGCAGATGTCGGCAGCTGTCTTGCTCCAACATGTGGCAATAGACTTTGGTGAGGGAAGAAACTTATGCTTTATGGCCTGGTAACTGTGGACTTCTACCCCAAATAAATACCCTTTATAAAGACCAATCACCTTCTGGTATTTTGCATCAGCACCCCTTTGGCTGGCTGGTTCTTGAGGAACAGAGTCTTAAACATGGGATGTCTGAGGTGGTTCTGGGAGTTTTGTAATTGGCTCTCTACTCTAATTGGATTCAGGGGTACTAATGACTCCCTTTCCAATAATGAAGAGGTTGCCAACAGTCCACGGCATGAGCTGGCAATAGAGATACGCAAAATAGCATCACTGGATTCCCCTACTTCCACGCTTATAAGAAACAAGGATCTGTGTGAGAGTGTTTTCAACACCTTAACAGAATTTTGTGGAATCAAAAAGTATAATGATGTTGGCTGGCTCCTTCTAGATACTCTGGATACAGTTACAAAAGAAAGAGATGAGCTAAAGTCTTCAAATTTGAAACTTAAATGCCGCATGAATGATATGAAAGTTTCTGCGTGTGCTTTGGAAGAAAATCTTGTCTCCTATAGCCACAGACGTGAGATATCTGAGAATCAAATGCAGACTCTCATTGTATGAGTAGCAGAATTACAGAGGAAACTAAAATCTCAGCCTTGAAGGGTTTCTGCAATTAAAGAGAAGGCATTGATTGGAAAGGAGTGGAACCCCGAGGATTGGGATGGAGACATATGGGATGCCTGGAATGCAGGAGATCCTCTAGGGCATCTCCTAGTACTGCCATGCCCTGTGATTAAAGTCAATGGAAAATTGCAACAAGCCAATTCAAGCAGGACTAACAATGGCCCAGAATCTTCGGGAATGAAAGTTTGGGTCACCCCACCAGGGAAAGAACCACGGCCAGCTGAAGTGCTTGCTGAAGGTAATGGGAACATGGAATGAGTAGTGGAAGAAGGTAGTGATAAATATAAACTTTGACCACATGACCAGTTACAGAAACGAGGACTGTAATAATCATGAACCCTTCTTCCTTGTTTCGTTATGAGTATGATTATATATGTACACAAAACGAATTTCTTGTTTTCTTCCCCAAACTTTTCCCTTATCATATGAAAAGTTGTATTAATTCCATGTCATAATATTTAAAGATTTCAAGTTTAAGAGTGAATATTACCCAAGGACTTGCACCCTATTCTGTGGGGAATTAATATGTTTTCAGTTGTATGCAAGGGAGTTGAACATTGTTAGGTGGAAATATATATGTATGCTTGTCTGTTATTGTTTTTACTTAGAGACTAAATATGGTTTAGGGTAATGTGTATGGTTGCCGAGTTGACAAAGGGTGGACTGTGATGGTTAGGCTAATGTGTCAACTCAGCAGGTAATTGTGTCCAGGTGTTTGGTCCAGCAAGCACTGGGCTAATTGTAATACAAGAGCATTTATGAATTTCGATCACCAGTGAGTTTACTGTGTGGATGGCTGATTACATCTGCATCAATCAGGGGGATTGCATCATCAGTGGGTGATGATTTTATCCAATCAGTTGAATGCCTTAAAAGGGGAAGTGATTTCAACATTCAGAGAGAATTTCCCAGCTCGTTATTGGACAGCCAACTTCTCCCAGAAACTCATCAAGGACCTTTCATCGGACTTTCATCAGAGCCCCTGGTTTGCAGCCTGCCTGCAGAACCTGGACTTGTGCATCCCCACGGTTGCATGAGAGACTCATAAAATCTCATATTATTGACAGATATCTCCTGCTGATTCTGTTTCCCAAAAGAACACTGACTAATACACCAAGCATAAAAACAACTGTATGACTGAAGGGAATTTCCAGAGATATGGAGGGAAAGATGCTCAACCTTTGTGGGCTCATGAAGCTTCAGACACAGGCGGCCTTTGGAAGATGTGTGGGTCCAACTGGTAATTCAGGAGAGGCCATGACAAGCAGAAAAGGAACTGAAGGACATGCCAGGGAGTGATGCAGAGAATTGTGTGCATCCCAGTCAGACAGGAAAATATATGAAAAAAAGAAAGAGAAGACAATGTGAAGGTAGGTTGGTAAAAAAGTGAAGTGGGAGAGCATGAAGAAGTTTCAAATATGTCACTGCATAAAAACTCAACCCCCAAAACTAGTGTCTTAACATACAATAATAAAAAAGCAAACAACCAAATATTTTACTGTATCCCTTGATTCCATGGATTCGTTGGGCTCAGCTGGAAAGTTCTCCACATGATGTCAGCTGGGACTGTGGACATGAGGGGTCTTAATCAGGCTGAATTGATCAAGACAGCTCATTCAAAGGCTGATAGTTGTTGATGGCCACTTGTTGGGACTCATTGTATCAGCCTGTGGTCTCAAGTTTCCTCCATTTGGGTCTTTCCATGAAGATGATTGGGCTTCCTCACAGCATGGCAGCTGAATTCCAAGAAGATGAGTTCAAGAGGAAACATCTCAATGAGTAAGTGATGATCAAGTCTCCTCTTGCATCAACCATAAGGATGTCTCATTGGCCATATCCAGTCATTAACAATGCCCAGATCAACATGGGACAGGGCCACACAAGGGCATGAACACCAAAAGGCATGGTACATTGGAGGCCACCAATGTGCCATCTGCCAGAGATACGCATTTAAGTACTTAGCAATACTTTAGGATCTCAATCAGGTGGAAGAAAGTAGAAATGGAAAAAGTGATTCCAGTGATGTGGAAGCTATGTAATAGACTAAACACATGAAGGAAAAGGAGTGAAGACTTCTTGGATAACTCATAAGATGGTGGTGTCAACAACATATACAGGTAAATCAGAGGGAAGAATTGATGCAGAAATCCACTTCATAAAGGTCTACTTATTCAATCTCCATTCCAAATAGACAAGCATGAGGTCAACCTATAAAGACTTTCCCATTTGAATGATTCACAAGAAACAATACACACCCTCTCATTGTGAGAAGATAGTCAAAAATATATTGTCAATTCATTCACCTTTCCTTTCCCAGTGTTGAGCCATGGCACCTATTTTCAAAATGACAAGGAATAGTGGGGGCTGGTGGGGACCTTCTGTTCTTTGTCACATACCCCTGAGTGACCTCTTTAGCCTGGCAACTCCATGCCTCCTTTGTGCCACACTCAGGCATCTCCTCAGACCTGCTGACCTCTGGTTAGGCTTCCTAAGACCTCCCTTGTCCTCTCCAATTCTTATAAGGGCATCATTCATTTTTGATTAGGGCCCACCCTATGCAAGTTTGGCATCATCTTAATCAATACTGTCTTCAAAGATCCAAATAATCTCCTATTCACAAAACCAGGGATTAGGACTAGAACTTGTCTTTTGGGGGGACACATTTCAACCTGTAACTATTTCTTTGGAGAATCCTGACCCATACAGGATTCTTTGGAGAATCCTGACCCTTGCCTCTCTCCTTCCACCAGCACAGGAGATTTGCTTTCTAATTTGGGGGAACCCAGCTTTTATTCCACCCCTACATTTCTGCTTCTCATGGTATTGTATCTTTACCTGTGAATCCTCCACCCATTGCTTTACGCAGTGGTTTCCAAGAACTCTTGAGAACTCAAGTCTTTGGAAAACAAAAACCAAGAAGACTGAAGTTTTCCCTGCACATGTCTCCTCCCAGGCAATAAAATATACAGAGGATCCCTGGTTTAATGGGGAGAAAGGACATGAACACAGAGGAAGAAAATTTAATAGCTCAAAATATTAAACAACCATAGATAAATTATAATGCATTTATATGTTTGTCACATAAGATACTTTTTTTCATAATTAGCTATCTAGCATCAACTGGAGAGATTGTTAGGCAATCAACATCCCATCATGTAAAGGTTATGGTGATTTTTTTTCTCTTGGTGTTTTTGCAATGAGGCTTTACATCTGTTTTTAGAATGTTTATGGGAATGGCTTCAGCAGTTTATATTAGTTCCTTGGTTGACGACATTTTCAACCTAAGGAAGACCCCAGGCAGGGTCTTCTTCTCAACCCTAGTTGGTCCTCAGTGAGGACATGCTGGGGACATCCTCCTCCATTGACCCCCTCGACACGACAGCCTGGGATTAGAGAAGATTGAATAGATTCTGGAGCAAGTTACGACCTACACTCCGCTAACAATAAGGTATGCATTTTCACTGAGTTTTTGAATGATATTGTACATGAGTAAGAGCACTGGGAAATGTTCATTTTGTTCCTCAGTATAACTATAAGTAGTTCAATATTTTCCTCTTTAAACATGAAAATCATTGTTTTTTTTTTATCCTTCTCTTTCCTGCACATGATTGCTCAACAAAAGCTAGATTAAATTCAATGATAATCAATCAAAAACAAACTTAAAAAAATAAAAATCATCCAAATTATAGGCATTTCTTTTACAACTATTTCCTTGGAAAAAGACTCCATATGCCACTCAGACCCTACTACAGAGTAGGCAGACTTTAGGTTGTAGTAAATATTCCATGTTTTTGAAAAGGGTGATATTTATATAAGGGAAAAGAGCTTAAAATACCCCAATGACACTTACATGTAGAAACACAGAAAATAGTGGGACAGGATAACATACAGAATTTAATACTCTGTATTAAGCTGGGAACTATGCATGCAAATTGGTTAAAAGAAAGAGGTGAAGTTGCTGAAACAGTTATCTAAACTCAATACTCCCTCTTTCTCCAATCTGAGGGAAATAACAGAGACTCAAATATAGCACTCAAGCCCAGACTAAAATGAATCAGCTCGTGTTCTCTCTGCTACATGCTTTTGTTGATTAAAATCATCCTTGCCCCATATTAACATTTGCAATATAGCAAAAATGTTATTTCATTATAGAGTAAAGGGAAAGAGAGAGTAAATAAACCATTAAGTCAAGAGAAATTATATTAAATATCTCAAAAGCAAACACTTTGTTGACAAGTTTTGGTCATCTGCATTGTTGAGTTTTTAATAACCTAACAATCCACTAAATTGCAGAGGGGTTGGAGACTAAGTCTGATCCTGCCAAGGGAAACTCAATGCCACTTCATCCTTTCTTCCCTTCCTCTTTCATGGCCAGCCCTTTCCATTCCCTGCTTCTCATTTTGTCATATTCTAGTAACACAAGGAATCTTTCTAAAGTAAGATTTTTATCTAGAATTCACTGGTTTTTCTAAACTACTATTTTCTAATTCTTGGTGTGTGTGTTTGTGTGTATATGTGCGTTGAGATAAGGACGAGGAAATTCCCATTTGGAAATTCTCTTTATTCTGCTATGGGCAAGGACTCATCATCCCTCCTCTTCTTTACCTGACAGCTTTAGAGTAAGGATGCCAAGTCATGAGCACAAAAGAGCCAGTAGCACGGTTTAATGTGCCGTCAGAACTAGATGACATAAAGGCAGTTATTAGTGTTCAGGTTCAGGGTGTCATCAGCTGGTTTTCTCTGAACCCAAGTCCATTATACTAAGAGAAAGATAAAAGTTCACTGTAAGATTGCCAGGGCCCACAGAGAAACAGAATAAATAGGACATAGATATAAATGGATAGAGATAGAGATAGATAGAGATAGAGATAAAGATAGAGATATATAGAGATAGAGAAAGAGATAAAGATATTATAGATGATAGAGATAGAAACAGAGATAGAGATATATAGAGAGATAGAGATAGAGAAAGAGATAAAGATATTATAAATATTTAGAGAGAGAGAGAGGTAGAGCTATATGGATATAGATGATAAAGTCTAGATGGAGATAGAGGTGATAATGAAATTGATGACATATAGATATAGATAATATATATAGGGGGACCCAACTATAGATATGGCTTTCAATATAGGTATAGGTATAAATATAGATGGTGTATATATAGATAACAGAGATACAGATATAGATGCTATGTAAATAGACATAGATATAGATATTTCGATGGTATAGGTATAGACATGGATAAAGATATGGCTAGATATAGATACAGACATGGATATAAATATGGCTATTGATATAAATTCAGATGTAAATGATATATCTATAGATTATATAGAAATAGGCACAGATGCAGATTCGTATGATAAAGGTATAGATGCTATCAGTATAGGTATATACATAATGATATATATATGACTATAAATGGAGATACGTATTGTAATCTCTATTACAGATGATAGAGATGTGAATGACATAGATATAAGTTAGAGAAAGCTATAGATATATAGACACAGATATCAATGATGTAGATGAACCGGATGACATTATAGGCATACACGGCAGAGAGAGAGAAACGGTCACATTATGTTAAAGACACGGAGGTGATATGTATATTAATATGGATTTTGTCGTGGACATAGAGAGACATAGACATAGATATGGATACAAACATGGATATAGACAGACACAGACACATAAAGGTACAGATGCAAATATAGACCTACTAAGAGATGCATTTTAAGGCATCAGCTCTGTGATTGGAGAAGTACTGGCAAGTACAGTATCTGTAGGGCAGGCCACAGGTAAGAAACTGAGAGGACTTGGTGTTGCAGGCTTGAGGCAGGATTTCTTTTCCAGAAAAAGATGCGTTTTGCTCTTAAGGCTTTGAGCTGACTTGACGGGTCCCACCCCCTGCATCAAGCGTAAGCTCCTTTGCTTACGGCCAGCTGATTGCGGCACTCGATCATTTCTACGAAATAGCTCCACAGCAGCGCCCTCATGGGTGTTTGATTAAATAACTGGGAGCTGTAGACCAGCCACGTCCACACAGAACATTCACCACCGCAGGAAAAACGCCAGTGCACTCAATTAATTAAACATTAGCCTCCACAACCACCTGGAAAAGAGTTGCCTGCACCCAGGACGACTCCCACTCAGGTGTCACCAGCTCCCAAGGTCTCTGCGGGCAGCACCAAGGCCAGAGCCAGCTGCCCGGGAGCGTAGCATGGCTCCCAGACTGTGGAAAACCCTCTGCTCAGTCTCCTCGCCTGTAAAATGGGGACGACAGCCTCAGAGGGTTGTGCGGGGAACGGACCCCAATGGTGTGTGCATAGCTAGCCGGGCACCTGCCACAGCGATCACCTTTCCCTCCCCAACACAGTCCCGTTGCCATGTGCACCTTGTGCTGCGTGAGGCGCCCTGCACGCTCCCGCTTGTCTGTCTCCTCCTGCAGCCACGCGCCCTGGAGGACGCGAAGCTCCATCCCATACCGGGACTTGAGAACCTCTTCTCTACCGGCTTAGTAGATGCCGTGGGGACACCTGCAATATCCCTCTGCAGGTCAAGTCGTTACCCGCGCCCTCAGACTCACTCAGGCACCACCAGCGACGCCATCGCACCAGGTCCATGTCGAGAGCTACGGTTTCCTAAACCCCTTCCCACTCCACCTCCATCCCACATCTCCAGTCCCGAGAAACGCTCCTCCTAACACTTCTAGGACCGCCACTTCCTTTCCATCCCCACCACGGCTGCCCTCTCTCGCCTTAGCTATTGCAAAAGCCCCCGCAGGCCCAGCTCCATCTCGGGACCCTCCCAGCCCAGGCCCCTTCCCAACTAACTGCCAGGGTGCTATTTGTATTTTTTACTTGATGAGTTATAAGTTTCAGAAAGGCAATAATAATAGCAAATGCCCACGTGTCTACCACCCCAAGTATCAACCATTTGTCATTTTGGCTTCCTGATTTTTTTTTTCATTTAAAAAAATTATTGAAATACGTCATTCATACCTGAACATACATAAATAATAAGTGTATAATGAAAGTTGTCAGCTTACAAAACAAACATACACAACCTCATACAGGCTCCCATACCTCACCCCACCACCAACACCTTGCATTGTTGTGAAACAGTTGTAAATTTTATGTTCTCCTCTTCCTGACCTTTTCCCTTTTCTCCCTCCCAGGGGTATATGTCCTTCTGGTCTCTATATATAATATATAATTATATGATTAATATATAGCATTTGGTATGCATCAGTAAATTCATGTAAAGCGTATCCTGCTGAACCACTTACTTTTTTCATATAGTGAGCCTTCTGATGGAGACCTGTATCATTCTGCAGAAACATCAATGGCTCCCCAGTGCTAATAAGGTAAAGCCTGAACACCTTAGCTGCACTATTTAAGATCCTGCATGAGATGTCCTGTCCAACTTCTTCCTGCCCTTCACTCCCAGACGTGCTGGGCAGCTTGCTAGGCCCCACCACTCCCTGCCATGGTTCCCACTTTCTTTCCTGACTCTTTACTTCTGTCCAGGATGCCCCCCACCTACCTCCTCGCACCCAGGCCTCCTTCCTGAAAATCGTGTCTGCTTTCAAGGCTCCACCCGCCGACCGCATCCTCCTCAGCGTCATTTGAGCCCCCCACACACACAGGCTCCTTGTAGAGTTGACCTCCCCTTATCTGGTTTCTCTCTCAAGGCCTGCCACACTCACGGCACACGTTTGCTTACACATCTGCCCCCCTCTTCTAGACTTTATGCCACAACGGGCCGGTGAGACACAACCTCATTATCCCTCTACTACAGGTGGGAAAGCAGAGGCCTAAAGAGCCTTGTGACCCAGGGTCTCGCCACGACACAGTGGATGAGGTAGAACTAGGTCTACAGTCTAGGTATTATTATTAGTCTGTTCTTTCAAATAAGTGTGAAAACAAAGTCAAATGTGCAAACATAATGTGCAAGCATTTCTTTAGGGCACTGATAAATATTACATGGCTCAACATATAATGAAAGCAGAAGGCTACCTTAGGCACAAAAATAAATAAAGTGATCCTAAAATTTCAATGATGTACCTTAAAAAAAAATGTTTGTATCTGTAAACCTGAACACAAAGTGTTTTCATTATATGTTTCCCTTAAGAAAAAAATCCTGACAACCCAATATAGAGGCTGTGTCTTCAGCACCAGACACACTTCCACAAGCACCTCCACCTCAGGGCCTTTGCACCTCCTTCACCTCTCTTTCTTCAGAGAGCCACGCGGCCGTGCCTTTGTCATTCTCAGGAGTTCTCCTCTGCACACCTTATTTAAAATCACAGCCTTGTCCAACAACTTCCATTGCTCTGTCTGCTTCTTCTCCATCCTTTGCACTTACTTTATAAGGTATTCTATATTTATCTGGTATGTTATCTGTCTCATCCCACAGGAATGTACGCTCCACCAGGGTATAAATTTTATCTTTTTCATTGTTTTTTTTTTTCCTATATTTTAAGCACCATAAACAATGCTTGACATGCAGTAAGTGCAAAGTTAGGATTTGTTTCAATGAATATATATTTTTAGAAGCAAGGGCTTTAGAATAGGAGAGAACTTGAATTAACTGCAGGCTTCTCTCCTCGTTGTCCCTGTGAACTAAGATACCTTGCTCAACCGAGCTCTCTGCCCATTAGTCTCCTCATCTATAAATTAGAGTAACACCCACCTTCTGGGTGGTAACGAGGAAGAGTGCAGAGGAAATGTGAGCCCACCTGGGGAGAAGACCTGCAGTAACACTGGTTGCTCTCTTCCATCCCAAAAGTCCTTCCCTAGCTCAAAAACCTTTGCCAACAGGAAATTGAATATTAACGAAGGTCTGGAAACAAGGGTGTTAAATAATGGACCTCAAAGTGCAAGCTCCTTAAATGAAAGAGGAAATAAGATGTGGGCCCAGGACGGATCCTGGTGGAGGCTGCTGGGAAATGATGCCCTGCCGTTCAGAATCAGTTCAAAGAATGACACAGCATCCCAAGCGCTCTGCCCACTGGGGAAGTCCTGTGCCTTGAAAAACGTGTATCAGTTCCGTGCAGTTTCACACTCTGAGTGGGCTGCAGCAGCCTGGAAAGGGGCCCTGTGCTCTTTAATTCTGCGGCAGCTGCTCCGGGGCCTGGGGAGCAGCCTTGACCTCAGCATGCCTTGTGCTAGTCAACTGCTCCCGTGCCCAGTTTCCTCAGCTGTAGAGATAAGGCTCCCTATGTCCACGAGAGGAAGACTGTCCAGGGCAGGGAAAAGGCCCAGCAGCGACCCCTCCCACCCATGGCCTCTGTGTTTCCCGTGGGTAGATGCCTCGGGATCCGTGCCTAACAGAGCATGGTGGCCACTTCCCCAGATCCTCCGTCTTGTTGTATACCATAAGCTACAGGAAATTTCCTAATGTGAAAACAGTAGCATCCTAGTGGATTTGTATGTCTGCTCTTAGCAACTTCCCCAGCCGTTGGCCTCCAGCACTCAAGGGCTCCTGTGTGGTAAGCTCGAGCTGTCCCAAATAGTCTGAAGAGTATGCCCTTGGCTCAGGACCCCTGGACTCCAGGAAAGGGACCAAATTTCCCTGCTCTGCAGTCATTAACACTGACATGTCAGAATTGAGTTACCTTGCTTCAGAGGATGTCGACATCTCAGAATATGCAGCCGGTTTGGCCAAAAATAAACACATAACACAACTTGCAGGTCGTCTTTGCACAACTGAGGACTAGATCCTATAGATGAGCATCCCATTTTATGTTTAGAGGATCTAAAAACCCACCCAGCCACTTACATATAGTGGACAGAGACCTACAACCTGAGGGTGCGGCTGTATGGGCATGAGTACTTCCCTACCTGGCATGGGAAAGAAGGTCAAGCCACCATAGTCCTTCCACTGGATTTGCCATGAGCTGAGCCACCTTAGCAAGTCATTTCATCCTGTTTATGCTTCTGTTCCCAGAACTTCTAGCCCTGGGTAGCCCTGAAAGGCCATGCACAACCTTACCCAATTCCCTCAACTTCTTCTATTCCCACCTTTAGAAGTGACACTATATTACTCTTTTGAATGTTAAAGATTTCCTTCCCATCCTGTGGCCGCACATTCCACAGAGATGAGTTTCTGGGAGAAGTTGGCTGTCCAATGACAAGCTGGGAAATTCTCTCTGAATGTTGAAATCACTTCCCCTTTTAAGGCATATTCAACTGATTGGATAAAAGCGTCACCCATTTCTGATGCAATCTCCCTGATTGATGCAGATGTAATCAGCCATCCACGCAGTAAACTCACTGGTGATCGAAGTCCATAAATGCTCTTGTATTACAACTAGCCCAATGCTTGCTGGGACAAGCACCTGGACACAATTACCTGGCCGAGTTGACACATTAGCCTTTACACATTTTTCAATTGGGTTGTTTGTCCTTTTGTTGTTGAATTGTAGGAGGTCTCTATATATTCTGGATATTAACCCTTATTGCTCATATAGTTTTCAAATATTTTCTCCCATTCTGTAGAAAGCCTATTTGATTTTACTTTCTTGCTAATGTCCTCTGATTAACAAAAGAGGTTTTTTTTTTTTTATTTCAATGAAGTCCAGTTTATCTAATTTTTCTGGTCTTGAACATTGTTGAGAGGTTTTTGATTACTGATTATTTTTCTTGTTATTTGTCTGTTGAGATCTTCTATTTCTTCTTGAATCCATTTAGGTGATTTGTGTGTTTCTTTGATTTGTATATTTCATCTACATTACCTAATTTGTTAGCATACAAATTTGTTGTTCATAGTATTCTTTTACACTCTTTTTAATTTCCGTGGGGTCAGTAGTAATGTCCCTCCTTTCATGTTTGATTTTAGTTATTTGCATCCCCTTTCCTTTTTTCTTTGCCGGTCTTGCTATAGGTTTGTCAATTGTATTGTTCTTTGCAAAGAACCAACTTTTGGTTTCTTTGATTCTCTCTGTAGTCTTTTTATTCTATATTCCAGTTTCTCTGCTCTAATATTTTTTCCTTCCTTCTATTCACTTTGCTTAATTTACTCTATATTTTTTGTTCCTCCAGGTGTGAGATTATATTTCTGAGTTGAGGTGGTTTCTCTTTTTTAATTTAAGTATTTAGAACTATAAATTTTCCTCTCAGCACTAACTTTGTTGCATCCCATAAGTTTTGTAATGTGTTTTCATTTTCATTTCTCTCAAGATATATCTTAATTTCTCTTGTTTTTTTTTTCTTTGACTCACTAGCTGTTTAACAGTGTGTTGTTTAATTTCCACATATTTGTGAATTTCCCAGTTCTCTCTTTGTTATTCTATTCTAGCTTTATTCCATTATTGTTGGATAAAATACTTTTTGTGATTTTATCTTCTTAAATTTATTGAGGATTTTTATGACCTAAGATATGGTCTATCCTGGAGAATAATCCATGTTCACTTGAGAAAAATGTGTGTTAGATGAAGTGTTTTATATATGTTCATTAAGTCTAGTTAGTTTGTAGTATCATTCAAGTCATCTATTTCTTTATTGATCTTCAGCCCAGATGTTCTATCCATTATTGAAAGTGGTATATTAAAGTTTCCTACTATTACATTAGAATCATCTATTTCTACCTTCAAATCTGTCAATTTTCATTTCATATATTTTGGCCTCTGCCATTAGGTGCATGAATGTTTATAATTGTTATAGCATCTTAAATTAACAATTTTCCCATAAATAATGTCCTTCTTCCTCCCTTTTAACAGTTTTTTTTACTTCAAGTCTAATTTATCTGAAATTTAAAAAGATATCTCTTCTCTCTTTGGTTACTATTTTCGTGGTCTATTTTTTCCCATTCTTTTATTTTCAAACCAACTGCATCTTTGGATTTAAGTTAAGTAACTTAATTTGGGCCATGAATTTTTAACCCATTCTTCAATCTCTGCATATTGACTGAAAATTTTAATCCATTAACATTTAAAATAACTACTAACCATACAGGGCTCACTTCTGCAATTTTGCTATTTATTTTTTATAAATCTTATATCTTTTTTGATAGTCATTTCTTCCAAAATTGCTTACTTTCATATTTAATTAATATTTTTGTAGCAAACCGTTTGGAATCCCTTCTCATATCCTTTTGTGCATGTTTTTCAGATATTTTCTTTGAGGTTACCAAGAAGTTTAAATTTAAATCCTGAATCTACAAAATCTCATTTAATTTGATATCAATTTAACTTTAATAGCATATACAAACTATGTTTATATACCCCTGCATAACCCCACCTTTATATTTTTTCTTATCACAAACTACATCTTTATACATTGCGTGTCCAATACCATAAATACATCATTGCTTTGTATGTATTTGCATTTTGGATCCTGTCAGAAGTATAAAGTGGAGTTACAAATCTAAAATAATATTGACATGTATATTTATCCATGTAGTTACCATTACCAGAGCTCTTTATTTCAATCTACTGTCCAGTGTCCTTTCCTTTCATCAGAAAAACTCCCTTTAGCAATTCTTGCAGGACTTATCTAGTGGTGACAAAGTCCCTCAGCTTTTGTTTATCTGGGATGTGTTAATCTCTCTATCATTTTCAAGATATAGAATTATTGATTGGCATTTTTTTCTTTCAATGCTTTAAATACGTCATCCTACTTTCTTCTTATCACCATGGTTTCTGATGGGAAATAGGTACATAATCTTATGCACATTCCCTTGTATGGGAGCCATTGCTTCTCTATTGTAATTTCAGGATTCCCTTTTTGTCTTTGACATTTGGCATTTTGATAAGTTGCCTCTATATGAGTCTGTTTGAGGTTATCCTTTTTGGCATTTGTTGAACTTCTTAGATGTGTATATTTATGTTTTTTGTTGTATTTAAGCAGTTTTTGTTCATTAGTTCTTTGAATATTCTTTCTTACCTGTCCTCTCTTCTCCCTCTGGTATTCCCATAATGTATATATTGGTACACTTGACGGTGTCCCACAGGTATCTTAGGCTCTGCTCACTTCTCTTCATTATTTTTTTCTTTTTGCTCCTCAAACTGAATAATTTCAATTGTACTAGCTTCAAGTTCACTGATTCTTTCTTTTAACAGCATTAATCTTCTGTTGATATCCTTTAGTTCTTTGTGTTTTTCATCAGTTCTTTGAGTATATGTAAGACAAATTCTTTTAAAAGTCCAAAGTATGTCCAAAGTCTTGTTTTCTTTGTTGATGGTTTCTGGTGTTTTATCTTGTTCCTTTGGGTGGACCATTGAGTCCTGTTTCTTTGTATGCCTTGTAATATTTTGTTTCTCACTGTACATTTTCATATTTGAATGTGTTAACTCTGGAATTTAATCCCTAAGGTGTCTGATCTTTACTTGTATCCAGATAGTTTTATGACAGGGATTTCCTTGAATTCCAAGAGCTAATATAAAAAGAAGAGAAAAAAATAACTTTCACTGTCTTTCCAAATTCATTCTATGTTGACAGGTGTCCTCCATGAGAGTTTAGACAGCCTATCAAAAAACATAAATAACAGCCTGAGAAGAAAGTGTAGGGTCCTATCTAGTCTTTTCTAAACATGTAATGGCCTTGGAATTCCCCTCTTTACATAGATCTGAATTACCCTTCCCCTTCCTCCTAGGAAATAGTGTTTCCTCCAAGTCCCAGGCACTGTATTGCATGTCTAAAGCCAGTAATCCTTTGCTCTAGGCTCCTGAAATTTGGCTGTTTCATACACTGATTTCATTGCCCCATGATCTGCTTCTGCGTGCAGAGCAAGTTCTGAGATGGTGAGCCAGGAACAAATATCTTGGTTCAATCATTCAGGCTCTCACCAGACAGATTGGTACAGACATATATTCACCCTGATATGTGCATAGGTATTCCTCTGCTCTTTCTAGAAACATGACCAGGGACCTACACTGATGACATGGGACAGTTCTGCATCAAGATAGGAAGAAGGATGGAAAAAGGTCAGCAATGTCTCCACGAGATTTTCTGACATTTCTAAATTGCCTTTTTTCTTGATTCAGCCCTTTAACTGTTTTCTGGAACACTGGAAAAAGATGGTTCTGCCAGTTTTTGCTTGTTAATTAAAAGTTCTGCTGGAGGACAGAAACCTGGAGTGTCTCACTTCACCATTTTGGTTTATGTTCTCTTTCATTGTTCTATTTGTCTATCTGTCCAGCACTACCACAGTGTCCTTAATGGGTTTGAAATAATGTAGTTTTAGTCCTCCAACTTTGTTATTTTTTCAAAGTTGTATTTACTATTCTAGATACTTAGACATTCTATATGAAATTTAAAATCAGTCTGTCAGTTTCAATACACTAAAAGGATGCTGAGGATTTTATTGGGATTGACTTGAATCTATGGAGAAATTTTGAGAGAAACTTAACAATTTCTGAATAAAGAAAATGGTCTACCTTTCCATTTATTTGGGTCTTTTTAAAAATTTTATCAACAACGTTTTGTAATTTTCAGTGTACATTTCTTTTACATGTATTGTCAGATTTTTCCCTAAGTGTTTTATATTTTTAATGCTATGTAAATAGGGTTTTTTAATTTGAATATCTGATTGTTCATTGCTAATATATAGAAATACAGCGGGTTTTTTTATACTGATTGTATTAATATCCTTGGACCACAATAACAAATTAACAAAAACTAGGTGTCTTAAAAAAAAAAAAAAGAAATTTATTCTTTTAGCATTCTGAAGGCCAGAAGTCTGAAATCTCTTTTTTTTTTTTTTTTTTAACCAGGAGGTCCTGGGGATCAAACCCAGGTCCCTCCATATGGGAGACGGACACCCAACCATTTGAGCCACATCCTTCCCCTAAGTCTGAAATCAAGATGTCAGCAAGACCATACTCCTTCTGAAGGTTCTCCGGGAAGATCCTTCTTTATCTCTTCCTAGCTTCTGATGGTTCCCATCAATACCTAGCATTTCTTGGCTTATAGACACATCACTCCAATTTCTGCCTTCATCATCATATGGCAGTCTATCTGTGTGTCTGTCTGTGACTGCTTTATTTTCTTATAAGGAAACCAGTCATTTGATTTAGGATTTATGCTAATCCAGTACGACTTCATCTTAATTTAACTACATATGCAAAGAGCCTATTTTGATATAAGATCACATTGTGAGGTTCAGGGTGGAAATTAATTGTGGGGTGGCACTATCCATCCCCACACTGTTCTTCTATCCTGCCACTTTGGTAAACTCGTTTGTTAGCTCTGATAGTTTTTGGTAGATTACACTAAATTTCCTACATGAGCCATCATGTCATCCATGAATAAAGACAGTTTTACTGCTTCCTTTTTAATCTGAGTGCACTTTATTTCTTTTTTCTCCTTTATAGCACTGGATAGAACTTCCAGTACAATGTTGGACAGAAGTGACAAGAAATTACATCCGAATCTTCTTCCTTAGCTGAGGGGGAGTGTTGTCAGTCTTTCCCTATTAAATATGTTAACTGCAGTTTTTTCATGGGTATAATATATCAGGTTGAGAACTTTTCTCTATTCCTTGTTTTATCAGGAATAGATGTTGAATTTTTCCAAATTATTTCTCTGTGTCTATTGGGATTATTATATAGTTTTTTCTTTTTTAGTTGGTTGATACAATTGATATTTCAAATGTTATACAAACCTTGAATTCCTGGGAGGAACCCTCTTAGATCATGATGTATTAACCTTTTTATATATTGTTGGATTAGATTTGTTAAAATTTTGTTTAGAATGTTTGTATCTATGCTCATGAGTGATATTTATTTGTAGTTTTATTTTCTTGTAATATCTTTGTCTGGTTTTGTTATCAGGGTAATGCTGGCTTCATAAAATGAGTTGGAAAATAGTTGCTCCTTAAAATATTTATCAGGTATTTATCCAAAAAAAAAAAAAAAGACATAAGAAGGACAAATGAGCACATGAAAAATGCATCTGTAGTTATTTGGGAAATGCAAATTGCAAATTAACACCATGAGATACCACTACACATATGAAAATGGTTAAA
The DNA here is from genome assembly GCA_026826555.1 of Tolypeutes matacus. Lineage (NCBI taxonomy): Eukaryota > Metazoa > Chordata > Mammalia > Cingulata > Chlamyphoridae > Tolypeutes > Tolypeutes matacus. The sequence continues at coordinate 2,448,808 of JAKSZT010054014.1, forward strand.
ATTTAAAAGACTGATCATACCAAGTGTGGGTGAGGATGTATAGCAACTGGGATTCTCATTTTTGCTGGTATTTTAGATTCAAAAGTAAATACCATGCGAATATTCTTACTGCCCTGATTTTGTGATAATCAGGGTAGGCTAAACATTCTCTATATTAGAAATCATGCATATGTCCCCAGACCTAGTTTTTCTCCCTAGGTCTGGTTTTTGGAATGCTGGTGATAAACTAAGCCTGATTTATTATATGACCATCCTGTATGGGAAATGACTGTAACTTTGGGTATCTTTGGTCAACCTTAAGAGATTTAGCAGGGGGACGGATGTGGCTCAGGTGGTTGGGCATCCATCTCCCATCTGGAAGGACCTGGGTTCGATCCCCGGAACCTCCCGGTAAAAATTTTTTAAAAAGAAAAATATAGAAGGTGCGTGGGCCACAGTCCCCACGAGCCACACAGCAAGATGATGATGTAACAGAAGAGTGACACAAGGGAGAGCCAAGATGAGATGCACTGAAAAACCAGGAACTAAGGTGGCACAGGTGGTAGGATGCCTCTCTCCCACATAGGAGTTTCCAAGGATCGAATCCCAGTGAAGACAGGAGGAGAAGGATGAGAAGAGAGGGCAGGAAACGGACAGAGTCACCCAGCGAATGGACACAAAAACAGCACAAATGGAGGGGAGGGGTAAAAATGGATAAAAATAAATAATAAATAAATCCTTTAGAAAAAATGTATAGGGGAGGAAGATATGGACTATAGTTGGCAGTAATACTTTGACGATGCTCTTTCATGATCTGTTGACAAATGTTTCACAACAATGCAGGGTGTTTGTTGGGGGGTGATGTGTGGGAGCCCTGAATGATGTTCTGCATGTTTGTTTGGAAAGTTCACGATGTTGACTGAACACTTATAGTTTATGTATGTTCATGTATGAATGAGATACTTCAATAAATTCTTTTTTTTTTTTTTTAAGTAAATACCATGCAATGGGCTGGCTTAAACAATGGGAATTTATGATTTCTCCCAGAAGGCTTTAGCATTCTGAAGCAGGCTCCTGGTGATCCTGGATCCTTGGTTTTTCTGTCACATGGCAGTGCACATGGCAGCCTCCACTGGTTTCTTCTTTCTCTTCTGGATTCCATTAACTTCGAACTTCTGGCTACTCCCTATGGCTCTCTCTCCTTCTGTCTGAATTTTATTTTGCTTATAAAGGAGCCCAGTAATAGGATTAAGACCCATCCTGATTCATTTGAGTCACACCTTAACTGAAGTAACATCATCAAAAGGTCATATTTACAATGGGTTCACAACTACAAGGATGGATTAAGTTTAAGAACATGTTTTTCTGGGTTATATAGCTCTAAGCCACTAAAGTAAGAATTTAAATTGGCACAAACACTTTAAAAACCAGTTTGGCAACTTTTTAAAAGGCATACCTGTCTTTTGATCCAGCCATTCAACTCCTTGATATTTACCCAAGAGAATTTAAAGCACGCATCCGTACAAAGATTTGTACATGAATACTGATAGCAGTTTCATTTGTATTGAATAAAAATTGGAAACAACTCAAATGCCCTCAGCAGGTGAACAGATAAACTGCTATAATCATACAATAAAATATTACTGAGTAATCAAGAAGAATGACATTGATGCATGCCACAACATGGAATAATCTCGAAATAATTATGCTGAGTGGAAGAATACAGACCAAAAAAAAAAACAAAAAAAAAAAACAGTGTACTACTGTATGATCCCATTTACATAAAACTGTAGATAATGCAAAATAGACTTCAGAAATAGAAAGCAGCTCATATGTTGCCTAGATACAAGGGGTGGGGTAGAAGCAAGGAGGGAAAGGAAGGAGAGATTACCAAGGGGTATGAGGAAATATTTGGCAGTTGGATTTGCTTATTATGTTTGGTTGTGCTGATGATTTCACTGGTTTATACATGCATCAAAACTTTATTAATTGCAATTTAAATATATGCTGTATAGTAAATGCCAATAATATCCTTCTAAAGCTGTCAAACATAAATAATGTACATTAAAAAGTTTATTTTTTGCATAATACTTATTATTCTTTGCCACCCAAATTTAATGTACATTTATTGTAGACTTGGGAAAAAAAGAGGAAAATGTTAGGAAGAAAATGAAAATATTTGATCATTAAACCACCACAAAATAATTACTGTATTTTCCTCTATACACTTTACTTCTTTTCTTTGGTTGTGTATACACTTTCCTACTGCTTATTAGCTCAATACATATAAGTATCTTTATCAGCTATACATTGTTAAGTAACTGCTCCTTTAATACACTTTGGTAAGCCTTTTACCACATCATCAAGTGTCCTCTCACAATGCAGCTTTTAATGAGGTCACAATGCAGCCATATTTACTGAACCAGTGTCTTGTTACATCTATGAGTTGTTCCTAATTTTTGCTTTTTAAAATACAACACTATAGCAAATACTTTGTATATACAATTTGGAACGCCCTGATTATATTCTCAGCATAAATCCTTAAAAGAATAATTGTTCGGTCAAAATATGTATATGTTTTTAAGCCTTTTTCTCCTGTTGCCAAAATTCAGGAAGGCTTATTTTTTAAAACAGCATTTTTTCTGACGATAAAACCAATGCATGGACTATATATTTTTTTTTTCAGGAAAATGTGGAAAGTTATTTAATGAATAGAAAGTAAAACAGTTTATTTAGGTTCAATAAGAATCATTTCATTATTTAGTACAAAGAAAATATATTCGAAAACTCCTCCAAAGCAACTATTTTTAAGGATTGCTGACCATAGAACTAAATGCCAAGAAATAGTTTCAGCATCTAGCTGTTATTGTTATTTTTTAAAACTGTAAAACCCTTAACAGCTGGCCCATTGTTAGTGCAGTTTTTGTTAAAGTTGTCTACTGAGCAGTGAAAGTCCAGCAGCTTCATTTTCTTTCAGTCAGTCATGATTTTCCTAGGCCTGAGGGAAGGTGCTAATTGACCCTCGTGAGAAACACTCAAAAGGCACAGCTTCAGGCACACCGATAAATTCTTGTCAAGGCCACAGGCTGAGGTGCTAATTAATTCGAGGGCTATTTCTTCCCTGAGACCTGGCTTCACCTGACTGAAACTCTCCTCAGATCCCTCACATGGAGGACCTGCCTCCAATGACAAGGAAAAGAAAACACAGCACCACTTTATCCTCCTTGAAGGCTACATTCATCTTCATTTGGTCTGCCAAGGGGCAGAAGGAGGGAGTTGGGAGAGGGCACTACTCCCAGCTGGGACAGAGCCACCTGGTCTACCTGCTGCCATTGCGAGGGCTGTCTAGGGGGTGCAAGAGCCCCTCATGAGGTCTGAGAGGAAGGCACATGGGAGCCCTGAGCCCATGACTCCTGGGAGAGAGGCACGCACATTGTCCCTGTCCCAACCAGGCTGCCCACCAGGACCCCCTAAAACTCTAAGAGTTTTCCCACCTTTCGGTCAGTCATCTTAGGGCACACTGGCAGAAACTGGGCTGCAAACAGGTTCACTCTGAATCGTCTGGTGAGGGGCCCTGGTGTGTGCCATCATGACCACGCTTGACTTCAGGTCCACCTGAGCATGTTCCACGCGATCCTTCAGCCAGCAGCCCATGACCCAATACAGGAGCCAATGAGTAGGGAAGATGCAGAAGTTCTTCACTGGATCAATGAAAGCAACTGCCCAAAACTTAGAGCGGGAACACATTTGAGTGCGGATTAGTGGAGGCCTTCAGGGTGGGATACTGGTGGGAGTTCAAGGTGGGTGTTCCCAGCCTTGGGGGCAATAGAGAGCATCCTCGGAGGATTCCACTCACCGGGCAAGAAGACCACATCTGCTCGTCCTCTTGACGGAAAACAGCCGCTCTTTATCAAGGCTGTGTCTAAGCAGCCAGCTAGCACTCCTCTTGTGGGTTCACGGGAAACAGTGGATGGGCAGAGCCTAACCTAAGCTCTTCCGCTTGAGGAAGCACAGGAAAGTCTGAAGAGGGCAGCCTCCATGTTGCCAGATTTTTAGCATGTGAGGATTTTTTTTAATCTCACAATGATTGAAGAAGGCTAGTAAAATAGGGAATCAACAGATGAATCTGGAACCTGGCAAAAAGTCCACGTGGACGTCAATACCCCCAAGATGGCTGCTAAAAGACGCTTGCAAGAAATCCTGTTCGGAATGAGATTTCCTCCAGAAACCAGGAGAAGCCTTGGATATTCTCCAGGGGCCTTATCATTGGACCTTCCAGAGGGATTGATGGGCGGGGTAATCAATCAAAACAGCAAACAGCTGGAACTCCTCCCAGGCCATTAGCAAAGGGGCGGAATAATTAATGGTTTAAAAAAGCAAGCCCAAGTCCTTTTGCTCTTGCCTTTTGACCCCTGTTCTTGCCTTTTGTGCCCTGTTCTCGCTGTGTCCCCCTTGCGTGGATCAACATGCAAGTAATATATAACGGGCAATTGTAGTCTGTAAATCAGCCCTTTTTATCACTCTTCAGCCCATTCCTCTCTACCTGGGACCTATGATCTGTTATTTTCTCCCATTTCTCTTCCCACCATTCCTTAATAAATTACTGGCCTAACTACCCAGCACGCTCTTGAAATTCATTTCTTGCAGTTTAGTCAAGAACCTAGACAAAATCCAGTTACAAGATGATATGTTTATCGGAATTGGCTCAGAGACACGCATTTCACATTTCCAGCTCTCTGCAGTCCCATGTGGGGGCAGACACAGAATGGTGTGTGCAATTAAGCAAAAGAAAACAAGCCGGCGTCCCCTTTTCCTTCAAGCTGTGTATTTAGCCTTTATACTGAGTAGTTGGAAAGTGCTGTGATTTTTTTTCTCCTTGGATCACTCTACTCTGGTTGAGCTCATTTAACAACTTCATCTGAATCTTTTATTGAAGATGAATTAGACTGGATACTTAGGCAACTGTAATGGCCCTGAATCAGGTTTTTCTAAATTTACACTTGAAAAGATGTACAGAAATTCCTTGCAGCTCTACAGAAGCTTTCCATTGTATAAGGTTTGCAATTACAGCATGAGATGAATCCAGAACAAACCCAGAGACAAAAGTAGGGAAAGACCGTATGTCTGAAAAGACAAAAAGAAAAGAGGTATGTATTGAATACTTGAAACACAGGAAATGTCCCAACTCCTTATTTATACTGTGTAATGAAAAGCGTAGACACATTTCAGTGGGAGTCAAGCAGGCTAAAAAGCCACCCTTAGGTATGCAGGCTCTGCTCCCATTTACTTCCTAGAAATTCTATTTATTTCCTTCTGCTAAAGCAAATGCAAGTTGAATTGCTTGGGTCTGAGCTTGAGGACACTGGTGCAGAACTCCAGGACTTGACCTAGCTGCCTCCTCAGCCATCACCTTGCCCAGTGGGCTGCAGCCTTCAGTGCCCTGAGGCTGGGATGACAGACACCTGAGGACCCAGGTCCCACACTTGTGCTGCCGTTCTCCTCGGCTGGGTGATCGCTCATTGACAGCCAGTGCCCTGGTCCCTCCACTTTCTGCAGCCCCACACAGCTAGATCCTGACTGCAGGGCTACCTGCCCCCCACGCCTCTGCCCACTTCCTGAGTAACTCCCAGATGTGGAAGAAAATCACCAGCAGCCTCAGAGTTGCTGCGACTCTGTGATTTGATTGTGTGCAAATGAGACATCACACAAGTGAGACCTTTCTGCTCCCTTAAGTTTTGCCTAGTTTCCTAGTTTAACAGTCTAGTCCCCCAATTTGGAAGCTAGAGTTTAATCACCCAGTTCCTTGGTACCCTGAGCCCCTTTCTGTCTGATGGAGCTGGAGACTCTCCCCTGAGGACAGGCATTTGTGCCAGTGTCACGGCTTCCAAGTGGAAGTCAGGCAGGCTGCAATACTTTGAGTTGGAACCTGCGCTCCTGGAACTGGTGATAATTTGATCACTTCTCTGGGGCTTGTGCCTTCCACTCCTGGGCTATCCACTGGAGGACAATGCTGAGGCCCTGGGCTCCTGCTCCTGCCGCCCAGCCTCTCCTTTCCCACCACTGGCTAAGCTGAGGACCTATGGAGTCTTGTACTTGATGCCGACAGTAGCCTGGATTACCAGAATTAACCTCAGGATGTCCTGGGAACCCCCATAAATACAGCCTTATGAGCACAAGCCATGCTTCTCATCTCTCGGTGTGAGAGAAAGAGTGACCCACTAAAAGACAACATTGAATGCCAAGAGAATGTCTTTTCTACTGATTAAGACTTAATGGACTATCCTATCTTTTGTCATCTGGGAAATGATATACAAACAGAACCGATTGTCAATTAAATGCCACTGGATGGGTCTCTAAAAATAGAAACAGCTCAGGGACCCCAGAGTCAGCCATAAATCATAGTGGATATTCGCATAAGCATCCTCCTTCCTCCTTTTGCTTCCCCAGGACTGCTCAGCCAGTTGATTTGTTTGCCTTCTTTTTTGCCCTGCTGGTGAGGGAAGGATTCCTGCCCTCTGATTATGGATATGGCCATACACAGGGCATCCACACTGGGTAGATGAGATGGATGCAGTGTATTAGCCACATGGCTTCACAGCTTGGAGAGGGGACACCACATGCCTCGCAGGGCCAAATGGGAAACAGAGTGAACCAGTGGGGGCTGCTGGAGGCTTGTAGTCACGAGGGTGAGGTGACCCATGGCTCCCATGGGCAGAGGTGACTGGCTTGTTCGAATAAGTTCGGGCTGGCAGGGAGGTAAAACCCATTTTATTGGGGACCAGGTAGAGTGTAGCTGGTCTGGCTATTAGGGAAACTAGAGGGGTAGAGAGCTTTTCCCACTTGGTGGGAAGCATATCTCACAGCTAAGTTTTTTGGGACCTTGGAAAGCCCAAAGATGTCAAACTTTACAATATACCAGTTCTCAACCTATCTAAAACCACTATTTTTCACTTATTTTTTTTTTCTGGCTCCTTTTCCTCTGCCCACTGTCAAATGTCTCCTCTCCCATGTTTTTCTCAATCTACTCCCTAACAAGGAGAATCCATTCCTAGAACTTCCAGAACCTTCCTTGGCTCTGCCTTTGGATTTCCAGCCACTGTATGCATATTTCACTGACATCTCAAGCACTGGACTCTACACCTGCCACCAGGAAACCTCCTCTTTGCTCCACCTAGCTTAGCAGTTCTGCTTGGTTCTACCTGTGGGTCCCCTTTCTACCACATTTAGTTGGTTATCAATTTCTGTTAGTTCTTCTGGCAAACTGTCTCCCATCAGATTCCTCCTTTCTATCTCCATGTCAGTGTCACAGCCTAGGAGCAGATACTCATACTATGTCACCTTAATTACCATGGTGGCTGAAAGACCCCTGGCCTCCACATTCATCCTGTAAACAGCCAGCAGAATGATCTCCCCAACATGGGAATCTGCCATCTTTCGACTCAATTTCTCTATTGCTGCTGTAATAAATTAATGCAAACTTAGTGGCTGAAAAACAACACAAATCCATCATCTTACAGTTCTTGAGTTCAGATGTCTAAAATGGGTCCCACCAGGCAGGCTATGGTTCTTTCTAGAGGCTCTGGGGGAATCCATTTCCTCTCCCTTCCCAGCATCTGGAGGCTGCCCACAGTCCTTGGGTCATGGCCTTTCAATTCAAATACGGCAACAGTGGACTGAGTCCTCCCGTCACATCATTCGCCTCTCTCCGCCTCCCTCTTCCACACGGACGACCTTCATGAGTCCATGAGGTCCCCCCAGTTACGCCAGGGCAATCTCCCTATCTCACTGCCAGCTGCTTAGCAACCGTAACTCCAGGTTCCACTTTAATGTCCCATTGCCATGTAACCTCACGTATTCACAGCTTCTGGGGTTAGGATGCAGCTCTCTCTGTGGTCTGTTACTCTCCTAGCCACAAGTTCTCAGATATGCTGGACACATTTCAAGTGTTCAAAATCCACATGCAGACAGAGCAAATGCAAACATTTCCATCATCCCAGAAAGTTCTAACGGACAGCACTGCATGCACAAAATAACTGACAAGAACGCCAGCAATCAGTTGTCAACGAAAACCACCACACACACAAAAAAACAATTTCTTTCTTCCTGCAGTGTCAATGCGTATGTGCAAGCCTGCTGTGTTAGTAAAAGAATTTTAGAAGGAAACCAATATATATCCCAAAACTCACTCAAAATGATTAAAAAAAAAAAAAAAAAAGCCATGCTTTGATGAAAGAAGCTGACAGCTGCCTCTGTGTTCATCTTTAATTTGAGGAATTTCATTGTTAAATTTATTTTGAAGACTAATAGAAAGGAGAATGTGGAACTCTGGATGTAATGGGGTCTCTCTGGAATTCCTATAATGAAATTCATTCAGGGTGATAGAGGAAGAGAAAAAAGCAAAGAACTCTGAGGTTACAAATGGTATGTTTCTCTCTAGCCAGAAATGCATTGCAGGGAAAAAGAAACGCTTATTCTGAGAGCATGAAGAAACTCATATTGCAATGGGTTTTGAGCCATCTGGGCAAGACTCTTCTTTGAGATGCTGCTGAAAGCCATGAGCCCTCTTCCCAGAAAAATGCCCATGCACACAGTTTTGCAGACAACTTCAGTGTCCCTGGACCTGAAGGGGGACCCAGGTTCCAGGCGAAGAACTTCTGCTATATTGAACAGGGCAGCTGGGAGAGTCCACACTGGCCAGGAGTCCCTCTGTTGCTACAGATGAAGGACTTGCACCCGGGGCAGTTCAGAGCACTGACCCCTGCATCTATTAGCTACAGGTTACGGGAGCAGTTGAGGGAGGGAGGAGAGGGCGGCTCAGGGTATGGGTGAGCCTCCAGATTTCGGCTTCATTGTAAAGTCAAGGGTCAGATCTGCAACCACGTATGAGGGCTAATGAGCCTGCACTCAGGTTTCACACAGTGTTCTGTGGGCAAAAGGTACAAATGCGGGCACTGCAATCACAAGAAAAACTAGCATGTTCTCTCTGGGTGAGTTTGCATTTCAGGGTCAAGCACCGGGTGTCAACCAATGGTCTTACTCCATGCCAGCACCTGGTGGGATTCTGCCTTCACCCCCAGCCTCATCTTCTCTCCCTCTCTGGTCCTCCACTTGCCAGAACTCCAGCCATTCTCCAAAGCCCGACTCACACCCCATCCCGTCTCTGATGGAGCCTCTTCAGGGACCCAGTCTGAATCCAGCTTGCCTCCTCTTGTCCCATCCTCATGGAACTCCAGCAGCACGCGGGGGCGTTGGCTGCTCGTCCACGGTCTGAGCAAAACCTAGAACCTTGCCCAGGGCCAGGGCTGGCTTGGGAGGAGTTATTCGGGTCTCATGGAGAATGCTGAGAACCAACTCACGTTTGTTAAAATAAAATAGCAAAAACCAAGCAACAAAAAACTAGGCTTGCTCCATGTCTTTATCTCTGAGACTATTTCCTTGATTCCAAACGTTATTTCTTTGTCGATGTAAACTGTTGTTAAGTTGAGAATGAGCTTCAGAATCTTGTCCATCATATGACTGGAAATTTGCTTCCACTCTGCCTTTTGTCCCCAAGAAAGCTTAGTCAGCACTGTGGCGGGTCCCGGAGCAGACAGCCAAGGAGCCACGGAGCAGCCACTACCTAAGTTCCACTCGGGCAGGAAGTGAGCCCAATGGGACCAGTCACACCTCACACCCAAAAGGAGAAAAAGAACTGTCATCTGAGCAGCGGCAGGTGGAGAGACGCAGACCAGCCAGCACCTCTTGGAAACAAATGGCTTAAGCTCAAATTTCAGACAAGGTTGCAGATATCTCTTTGACCTCATATCCTTTTAAAAAAAAAATTAGCATGTTTCTCTGTCCTCTCAAATGTCACAAACTCCAGTGAAGGGCCATTGCACTCATGGATGGGGACAAGGAGACAGGTGAGAAGCTGGCAGAGTAGCCACACCGCTGCCTATCGCCCCAGGGCTGGGACATCCTCTTCTCAAGAGGGCAAGGAAGGTGTCACCCACCCAGCAGCCTCTGAACTGCATCTAGAACAGTCCATGGAGCCTTGGGCATGGCCCAGTCTTTACCCGGAAGCCACACATCTTCCAATGCTGCGTGTCAGATGGTGACACTCACCCCCTCTTGAAGGCTAATCCAGTCTCTCCGGTGCATGACAGAGGGTGGGTGGTGGAGGAAGGAGCAGCAGTCGACCTGGTTATGGCATGGCCCGGGAAGGAGGCCGAAGCAGCAGCTGCTCTGGAATCCAGGTGAGAGCGGGGGGGGGGGGCCGGTGGGGGGCACCTGGCTGGCAAGGAGAGCGGAACCGTAGAGCTCTCGCCCTCTCTGCCTTCAGGGCTTCCCTCTGCGTGGCCAGAGGCAGCCCGTGGGGGCAGGGCCAGGGTGGGGAAAGGAAGAGACCCCCACTCTTCCTGCTCCAGCCCCCAGCTCCCAGGCCGCTGACCTTCGTTCCTGTATCCCACATCTACTTCCCTTAGAGGCTGAGCAGTGCACCCCTAACCCCAGCCCTGTGCTCATTCCTAGTTCTGTAAATTCCTAAATACCCCTCTGTCCTCTGACCATTTAGTGCCTCTTACACAAAACTGAAGCTCAAATTTTATTCTTATGGGATAAAATTTTATTTTCCTTTTTCTCAATTACACTGTTATTTACCCTTTTTAGTTCTAGTTTTTTGGGGGAGGAATCTAAAAATATCAAATCATGTAGCTTTTAACTGATAGTTGGTCTCCTAATGAATTTTTCTAAATGTCGATTAGCACCCCTATAGGAAAAGCAACCCCAAATGAAGCCCCAAGACAGATGAAAAATACAATTGTATCAGAAGCTACACTAGATAAACCAATTCCTGATCTTCGCAAGTGTACCATCCAAGCCCACCAACACATTTAAAGATAATTCTCTATTTCAAGGGGTCTATGATGCTAACGCAGAAACACGTACCATATTCACGGTGAGAGCAAATGTTTCCCCTTAACAGGCTTTGCAGGAAACAATATCTCTCTTTAGTGGCAGGATGTCAGGGGAATGCTGGCAACCAACAAAAAAGCATTTCAAAGGTACAAATGAGAAAAGGAGGCTAAAAACTTACATATCCCTGAATATTTCTAAGTTAGCTGACTTATCGTGGGAGGGTACATATAATTAAGAATAATTAACATGCTGTTTTACAGGTAGAAATTTAAAACTTGCCATATAACAGGAAAAGAATTAAAGAATTCAGAAACAACACAAGGAAAAGGGAAACATAAGGAAGAAAAATAATAAGACTCCAGATCTTAAAGTATTGCAGGGAGACTTTCATTTAAAAGAGGAATTTGAGAACATCGAATTGCCAAGTGCATATAAAGAAGGGTATTAACATATTACGTTCAAACTGTCCTCCCTGTGACATGGAAAGTACTTATTCATGCAAAAGAGATAGACTGGGCCGTGAGCATTATAACTGGTCCATTTTACTTTTACATATGTTGAATAAATATTAATGCACTCCCTATGTTTTAATATTGTGTCATATTGTTAACAAAGCGTTTCTTGTAATTACTCAGAACTCACTGCTCTTTAAGCTGCTGAAACGATCTCAGCCTGTGTGAGGTTTTCTGGAAGGAGGCCCTGAGTACCTGATGTTCACCCACATAAGCATTTTCTAGGTGCCCGTGATGTGAAGCTTCTACCCTGATTCAAGGAAACTGAAAGTGCCCCGCCCACCCTTCTGCAGTGTGCACCCTGACAGTCCAGTCACAAGCGTAAAAGGCCTGGGGGAGGGGCGTGGTGGCTTGCCCACCCTGGCTGGGTGCTGAGTGAGAATCCTCCCTGAGGAAAGCTCCCGGGGAAGCCTGTTGAGGCACAAGTGAAGAAGCAGGTCTTGAATGAGGTGATGGGTTTGGACGAAGCAGCTGGTGACTCCCCTGGGACGCATGTGGGTATGCGCGTGCTGTTTGCCTCCTCGGCGGTATTTCCTGGCGAGGCGGTGTCCCAAGAAGGCCCGAGCTGATTCCAGGTTTAGACAAAGACCAGGGTGAGTGGGGGTGGGCGTCACACTGCCTAGGGGAATTTCAGAGAAAGAGTTCTGTAGAGGGTTAAACTGTGAGCCCCACAAATATGTCTAGCGGAGCCTCAGAATGTGATCTTCTGTGGAATAAGGTCTTAGCAGATGTGATTAAGGTAAGGAATTCTGGGTGAGATCATCCTGAATTAGGGGGCCCCTAAATCCCATGGCAAGTGTCCTTTTAAGAAGAGAAAGGAGGCCATTTGAAGATGGATGCTGAGCCTGGAGACTGCAGCGAGGCTGTCCCAGGCCAGGAGCAGCACAGAGTGTGGCGGCCGCCAGAAGCTGGAGACAGGCGTGGGAGGGATTAGACACCCCAGAAGGAACCTGCCTTCATACCTTGGCCTCCAGGACCATTAGAGTAAATTTCGGTTGTTTTAAGCTGCCAAATTTGGGGTAATTTGTCACGGCAGCCACAGGAAACTAATCCAGCTTCACAGAGCCCCTAACATTTAAGCAGGTTTTAAATGAAGGATGCTCTGTGTGTCCAGGGAAGACTTGCGGAAGGACTCTACCACCAAAACCATAAAACAAAGGGGATAATCCCGAAAACGAGCAAACTGCTTCAAAGTGGCAACTCCTTCTATCTGGGCCAGAATTTGGGGTCACAAAGTAAATGCGTTCACATCAGTCAACAGGGCAGCGGGGTTAAGCCTTCCTGGTGGGGTAAGGAAGCTGGGGGAACAAGGCACCTGGGTAGATTTGTGGAGATGCAGACACAGCAAACCAGGAGCACAGGGGAGGTCGGGATTTTCAGAAAACTAATCCTGAAATAGATGCTTTGCAGAGCCCAGGTCAGGGAACACTCTCAGGCTAGGAGGGGCAGGGACAGTGTCCTGACAAACCAGCCGAGACCCACGCCAGAGCCACATTTGCACCTGCCACTGACGGTGGGTGAATCTCTGCTAGTTATTTAACCTCTGAGTCAGGTCCCGCGTCCATCCACGGGGCGTAAGTTGCTCGTAGGGTTGATCATGGGGAGGGCTGAATGCCTTACTGTCTGCACCATGCCTATCCCCTAAGAAATGTTCAATGACTCGGCTGCTAAAAAGGGCACAGTCTAGGAGAGAGTGAGACCCTCGTCAGGGACGTGGGTGCCGGAGCTGAGACCACACAGCTGGACGTTGCCACCCCATGTCCTCCCACACAGGAGGAGGGGCCAGCCGGCTCTGCACAGCGGCCTGTTTCCCTGGGGGAGCACCCATTGCAGAATGTGTCAGCCCAGTGCAAAATAAGTGCGGGCCCTTGTTCAAAATCATCAAGAATTTCAGAGCAGCCACAGCAGAGCACAAGCCAAATGCCAGGGCCTTCTAGGGTGGCCCCCCAGTAACTGTGCAGGCTACACGCCAGGAAGCCCTCCCTGCCCTGTGGGGTCCGAAACCCCCGCCCAATGCTGCGCCCAGACGCACAAGCCAGCCTGCCCCTGGCCCGGGGCAGCGACCCCCTCAGCCAGGGCTGCTGCGGCAGCCAGCCTTTGTGTCCTGCTGCCCTGGCCCAGCCCTCCGCCTCGTCCCCCCACTGCCCTGAGGCTTGCAGTTCCCGTACCCCTCGAGGCTCCCACCCGAGGGGGCATGAGGAGGGCCTGGATCCCCCCTCGCACCTGGCAGCCCGCTGGGCTCTGCGCTCCTCAAGGCAAGCACCCGACTTGAGGGAGGGACCCTGGGCGAACGCCTGCCTTAGGTGTAGGTAGGAAGGACGCACGTGCTGATCTCCGTGTCCACAGCAATGTGTCTGCCTCTGGCTCTAGCTCCATCTCCATGTCTATGTCTACATTTTTATCTTTATTTCATAGCTATACCCATATCCATATTTCTATTTATATGCCTTACAAACCTAAACAAACACTATCTGCATGAAATAATAATGTCTAATTAGTGAGTTTAAAAACACACACAAACGTCAGAACAAAAACACAAATAACATGTAATTCATGAGAGGAGCAATTAAAACTAAAGTGATTTAAGATCCTTACATTATTCAGGAGATGGAGTAAGATTTGGTTTAATGTTGGATTGTGTTATGTTAAATATTCATGATAAAATTTCACGATTAATCACTCAAAATTAAAACAGTATTATATAAATTGTAAACCAATAAGAATAAGAAAAGAAAAACTCAATAAAAAAGGTAATAACCATGCCAAAAAATAAAAATAAAAATAAAGAAGCATAGAAGAAGTAGGACAAATTAAAATAAAAATTAAATTGGCATAGAGAGAAATTGAAATATCCAATGAATAGAGGAAAAGGAAATGGACTAAACTCAACATTTAAAATACAGAGGTTACCTGATCGGATTTTAAATCCAAGTACATCCTATGAGTAAGAGACACAGATGAATTCAAAAAACACACACACAAAAAAAATGAAAGCGAAAGAACAGAAATGAGCATATAACAAAAGCTAACTAAAGAAATGTGGGGTGAGTGTATTAGTATCAGTTAAAATAAAATTTGAGGGAAAAGGCATTTTAGGGACAGTATGAGTCGCTATAAACTGACTTTAAAAAACCAGTTCAATAGGAGAATGAAACAATTTTAGACCTTTGTGAATCTTGTAGAATATTCCTAAATGTTTGGAATAAATGCTGATAGATACACAGGGAAAAGTTGGCCAAGCTACCATCCCAGTGTGATCTTCCAAAATACCTTTCTCAATTATTAGTAGATCAAACAGGCAAAAATTATAAAAGATATGGACGGTTTTAACAACACAATTAACCAGCATGATTTAATGGACATTTATAGAATTTGCACCCACCAATTAAAGGATTGCATTGGTCTCAAACACATCTGGGACATTTACAAAAATTGATTATGTGCAAGAATATAAAGATGTTTCAATAGCTCTTGAATCATTTTTATGTGGAGTAATCATGGTGCAATTACAGTAGAGGTCAGTAAGAAGAAGAAAAAAGAAAGACCCACTTTTAAATTACTCATGGGTCAAAGAAAAAATTATAATGGGAATTTAGAAACATTCAGAAATGAATGTTAATGAAAATACTACATCAAAATGGTTAAGATGCAAAGAAAGTAACACTTAGAGAGACTATTTTACCCTAACAGGCTTTTATTTAAAAAGAAGAAATTCTGACTATTAATGAGTTAAGCATACAACTTAAAAAGTTAGGATAAGAATCACTGAAGGGCCCAAATAAAGTAAATGTAAGGAGATAATAAAAAGAAGCATAAATCAATAAAATAAATATTCAATAAATAATATAGAGCCAAAAGTTGGTTCTTTGAAAAAGTTAATACCATTGAAAAACATCTCATAAAACTGACCAAGAAAATAAAAGAGAAGGCAGAAATAAGCAATATTAGGAATGAAAAGTGGTCATAATGACATATATAACACAGATTAAAATACAACACTAACGACTTTATGTCAATAAATTGAAAAACAAAATGGAGAGACTCTATAAAATGTAATTTAACAAAATTGAATCTCTAAGAGAAAATTTAAATATTAAAGTGCTTGAAGCAGCAGAAATTCATGCAGATTCCTACAGAGAAAAAACAGGTTTAGATGGTTTTACAGGAGAGTTCTACCACACTTTTAATCTTATACACATTCTCCCAGAGAATAGAACAGGAAAAATATTCCTAAGCTGTATTAATCAGGATTCTTTAGGGAAACAGAACTGATAGGAGGAGATTACACACACACACACACACACACACACATGTATGTGAATGCTAATGAAAATACTACATCAAAACATGTGAGACACAAAGAAAGTAATATGTAGAATATTTTATACTTACAGGTTATATATTTATCATTGTATATACTTATTTATGATGTAAATATTGTGAGATTTTTGTAAGAATTATCTCATGCAACTATGGTGATGGGCAAGTCCAAATTCCATAGGGCAGGCTGCAAGCTGGGAACTCCACTGAAGGTTTTGCGGAATTTCCCAGGAGAAGCTGGCTGGTTGACGTAGAGATGGAAACTCTCTCTTCTGTGACAGCTGAAATCATCATTTTTCCTTTTAAGGCCTTCAACTGACTGGATGAAACTTTGCTCATTGCTGAAAGCAATCTCCTCAGTTGGTTGTAGATATACTCAACCATAGACGCAATCAACTTCCTGAGGATTTAAGTCCATGAAATAGCCTCACAGTAACAATCAGGCCAGTGCTTGCAAACACCTGGACACCATAACCTGGCCAAGTCGACACAAGGACTTAAATACCGTCACACCTACTATTTTATGAGATCAATATGCCTCTATAGTTGAACCAGAGCTGAATAGTACGTGGTAACGTAAAAGCGGAGTGGAGGAGAGTTTACAGACCAAACTCACTCATTAATTCTGTCTCAAAATCCTTTAAATAAAATATTGTCAAATTGAATCCCACAGTGTACAAATAAATGATAACCCATATGAGTACACTGAGTTTATCACAGGAATATTAAAAACTTTTAATATTAGAAAATCTATTAGTGTTATTCACATTAACAGATTAAAGTACATACTTTCTCATTAAAAATACATAATGATTCACCTTATTATCCAGATATTTCTAAGGCTGTATTAGTCTCAACACATAAACAAGTGTTGTAGGAATTGGAATGGGATGATCAATACTACTTTTGTGTTTATATGTCATTGATTTAAAATAACTTAATGCCCAGTGTAAAGCAGATAATTAAATCTAATTGATCTTTGGTCCTTGAGACAAAGATGCTTTGTGGGTGTATTTAGTTTGCTGGGAGCAATATACCAGAAATATACAATGGGAATTTATTAGGTTAAAAGCTTACACTTCTGAGGCTGTGAAAGTGTTCAAATCAAGGCATCAGCAGAGGTGCTGCCTCACTGAAGTTCAGCTTCGGCGATCCCAGACTCCTGTTACGTGGCAAGACACAATGGCAGCTCTGCTCATCTGGGTCTCTGCCTCCTCCTCCAGGCTGACTTGCACCCTGAGCTCAGCTGTGGGCACCCAAGCGTTATGGCTCATCTCGCCCCTTTACTCTGGGTCTTGTCCCTTTCAGCCACTCGGGGGCCTCTTTCTGTGCTTCCGTGCTCTGGGACTTCTCTCTCAACCTCTCAGACTTTCTGTCTCGACCGCTTGTCATCAGTGTCTGGTGCTTTTAGTCATCTGTTTATAAAGGATCAGTAAGAGGGTTAAGACCCACCCTGGATCCTGCAAGCTAATCAAAGGCCCTTAACTAAAGTGATCAAATTAAAAGTGATTTAATCAAAAGACCTCTTGACCCAATCTAATCAAAATGTCCCTTGTACAGGGGCTTTACAGGCACAGGAATGGGTTCTCTTTAAAAACATGATTTTCTGGGATCCACAAAAAAACTCAAACCAGCACAGGGTGTTTGCCAAGAAGCCCAGAAAAAGCCTTGGGCTGCCCCAAGCAGTCCAGTATCCTTGAACCCATCTTCCTGCACCTACCCCTGGTACCTGCACTCCACCCTGGGATGTCTACTCCCCTTGACCCTGCTTATCACTCAGCCTCACACTGGCCTCATCTCTCCACTGCCTGACTCTCCCCACTGACTCCTGGCTCCTGCCTGTAGCTAGAATAAATGAAATCACAGCTCCCTATAAGGTTTCTTCTGTCCCACCCACCAGAGTGGGGGTACAGCCATTCTGCAGTTTAAAGGTACCAATTCTATCCTCTCCTCACAGGACACATGGGGGAACCCCACCTCCCCTAGTTTGGCATCACTCAGACAGTCTCCCTGCCCTCTGAACCACCAGATTCTCTTTCTACTGAACTATGCACAATGGGATGGTATGGGAACATCTGATTTCATGGTTTACTGGGTAAAACAATATCCAGGTCTAGATGGGGATTTTTGTTACCAAGGCCCATGATGCCACTGGGCTGGCTGGTTCACACAGAGGACAGGGGGTTTCCACAGCAACCTGCAGAGCCCGTTCTTGCTCAAGGTCCTGCTCAAAATTTTTGGAGAAAGACAAGCAATAAAATGGTAAATAAGCAAAATATATAAAATGCCTACAGGTAGTAAGTCCTACGGAGAAAAATAAACAAGGTAGAGAAATAGGGCTAGGAGGAAGTTGGAAATCTAAATAAGGTGAACAGAAGGGCCAATTTAAGCAAGGATTTGAATGTGATGAAAGAGCAAGCTGTGAATATTGGTGAAAGCGTGTATTAGGGAGAAGGAAACAAAACCCCAAGTGTTTGCAAGAATTCATTGATATGGGCCTGTAGTCAGATCCATTCGTCATTAAGATGGCAGGAAAGAACAGGCTGGTATTTCCAAACCTCCACCCACAATATTTGTTCTTCTTTCAAACCAACAATTTTTCCACTATAACCAGAAAAGTTTCACATTTCCATTTAGACAATGTAAGATGTAAAGCTTAGATAACAACAACCAAAGTTGCCATATTCTTTTACCTTAGAAAGGTGCAAATCTTCAATTAAGATATTTTAAATTCAAATATACTAGAAGGAAGGAAGTTATTCTGAAAGTCTTTGTACTGTTTCAAGCAATAATTTAGACAGAGCCGTGGTGATATTTTAACTTAAATTTATATCCTTAAAATTATATTGGGAGAGCTACCTTGATAAGATTCCTCTGGACACTCACCTTTTGCTCCAAACACAAAGCAGTGGTAGATACAATAGAAAACAGAAAAGCATAAAGATGCATATGAACTCAAATATGACTTGAGGATCTCCAGGGACTGAAAATCCAGTGCAGCGAGGAGGCTGAAGTCATGAGCTCGCTGGTCTTAAGCCTGGAAGCAGGTGGGCTGCTGACTCTCAGATCCAACAGAATAAAGGGAATCACATCTGTTCACAGAGACCAGAACTACTTTTACTAAGCAGTAGGCCCAGAAAGGCAGGAGGACAAAGACATGGTCTTGAGACCGAATTAGACCATGAGGTCCTCTGGCTGCTGGCTGTGTCTGCAAGCTACAAGGTGTTGCTGTGTGTCTGAGTCACTGTAGGTGCCGGAGGTGATAGGTAGGATCAACCTCAGACTCTCAGAAAGAAGGAAAGGATGGACAGGGAGGGAGGGAAGAGGTCAATGTGGGGCAGAGACAGGAGAGAAGCAGAGATACAGGGACAGATAGAGAGAAGAGAAAGAGGAGACAGAGAGAGAAGAGAGAAAGAGAAGTTGGGGTGTATATGAGTGAGAGAAAGGAGAGAGAGAGATGTGGGAGGTGAGGAGAGAATATATAAACAAACAAAAAACCTTCTGCCCTAAATGACATTGCAAACCAAAGTACCAAAACATAGGGAGAAATTTTCTGCTAAAAATACATCCCACCAAATCAGCAATTGGAAAATAAATTTGCTCCAAATAGAATTAATGTATAGAACAGTCTAACTAATATTTTAAATAAATATGCTTAAGCTTTTCAAAGAGTATTCAAAAAAGGAACTTCTATTTTTAAAAAAGCAAGAAATAGAGAAAAAGTAACTAACAAAATAGAACAAATGTGTAGGCTAAAAATTTGAGTAGAAATATTATAAATTAAAAACATGTGGACATAGAACATAATAAGTTAAATTAATTTGCAATGATACATAGTAAAAGAGAGAATTAGGGAATTAGAATATAGTCCTGAAAAATTTGTATACATTGAAGCAAGAGTGAAAAAAGAATACGTGTGAGTGCCTGTATATGTGCATGCACATGTGGTGAGTATGTGTATGTGTGTGAGTGCACTTAATAGACCTGGAGGATAGATGGAGAAGCTTCCAGATAAATATAATAAGTGCACCAGAAGAAGAGTGTGGAGGAAATTGCAAAAAAGTGGTCCTGTTGAGAATTTTCTTGAAATGAAGAAAGGCACAAGTATTCACATTGAGAGTGTACTACTGGACATGAAAAATTAAATAAATAGGTCAATATACATATATGTATGTACATACACATGCATATATAGACACACCCTAGTCATATTTTAAAGAGAAACTGCAGAACAGTAAAGATAAAAGAAAATCTTGAAAGGTGACAGACCACCTACTCCAGAATGATAATTAAATTCCTGGCAGACATCTTTCTCATCAATCAAAGCTGATGTCAAAATGCAACAGTCTTACAGCTAAAGGAGATAAAGGAAATAATTGCCTATCTAATGTTTTCGATCTATGTATCAAAGGATGGACTTCTGCAGAGGAAAAAATTAATTCTAGAGGAAATCACGGAATAAAAGAAAAATGTTAATAGAACATGTAAGTAAATGAAATTACCGCTAAAACTGTGAAATGTTAATCGCTAATTTGGGAGTTAAAGTTAAAAATAAAACTCCAAAATGTTACATGTTAACAGCATGGAGGCGTCCAATACGCCAAGGTTCGTTTTGTGTTCAGGGAAAGGGTAGAAATAACAAATATTTAAGTATTGCTAGACAGGTACACAGTGCAAAAATCATGGTTTAGCCACTAAAAGAATAAGAAGACCTAGATACAAAATTAGGAGGAAGAAATCTTTATCCATTAAGCATAGTTTTTTTCTTTGCCAAAGGAAAAGGGAAAATTGGTCAGCATAATTGCTGCATAAAATATAAACATGCAAAAATCAATTGTATTTCTGTGTACCAATAATAACCAACTATAAAATGAAATAGAAAGAGAAATTACACTCACAATAGCAACCAAAAGTATAGACTATCTAGGAAATAATGGAATTTATAATAAGCTCTACTTCCCTCTGGGCCTAGAGCAGCTGCCTTCCCAGTTATCCTTGCAGAATCTCAGCTCCCTTGGATATTTCTGGAAGTACCCAGGGGAAAGGACATACCACATGTGTCTGTAACAAAGACTGCTCAGCAAAGAAAAGCCACCCCACACATCCTCAGGGATTCTGTCTTTTTCTCGTGGTGAGCTTAGTAGTCTTTTTCTGTTCGCTTTGGTGACCTCTCGTGTTCCCATCCGCTCCCTCTCCTCAGATGCCCTGGACGCTTCCAGCACCAAAGCTGCAGGATGTTCTTTGAGGGAGTGGAATGGGAAAAGAGAAGGGGGTGGTCTCCTCTTTTAGGTTTCTCAGCTAGCTAGCCAGTGGCTTCCAAGCAACCATTTGGGAAAAAGGATCTTTTTGTAGAGTGATACTTTTCCCTGGTGGGATCAGAGAGCATTACGCATTTTTAAACAGAATACACATTAGGACCTGAATATCCATAATCCAATTTAAAGGTAAAATTATCCTTCTTATAAAAGGAGTTATAAGATAGTGGGTTCCCTTTAAGTACTATCTTCTTAAATGTCTACTGACAGATCACTAAATAGAGGAAGACATTAAAGGCTGAAATATTACAAATCAATAAAGAATCAGGATCAAACAAAAATTAAGTTAAATACGTAAGAACATGACTTTGTCCAGGTTTTATGCCATCTTTATTTTACAAGTCAGGAATCTAAAATATAAGACTTCCTGGTTCAAAGTCAAGATGCTTGAAAATGCAATCAGACCTTCTAATTCTTCCTTTCACCATCGGCCATGACCTCCACGGGGCTCACTGATGGATTGATTGAGGCTGTACTGGTAAACAGAGCAGACACAGTGGCGATCTCCAACCCTGGGGTCGCCTGTGCCTTGGCATTTGATCAGGTTCTCTAATGAACCCTTCCTTCTCCCAGAAAGGAGGCTACTCAGTTCCTTATGTCAGTGACCCCCACAACAGACTTCAGTGGAGGTCGAGATATCTTCACACCAAATCTCTTCAACCCTCTTCTGTGACAAGGCCACCTGAAACTGGGCAGGCTGGTGATCCATGGTCTCAGATAATCAGAGTCCACTGAGTAGAGCAAGTCACAAGTAGGACAGATTTCATGAAGTTGTTGTGTTTTTTTTTTTCATTATATTTATATTAAATAGGGAAACAGAACTGACAGGAGATATATAATGATAGTTATCACAGGAATTGGCTCATGCAGCTGTGGGGATTGGCAAGTCTGAATTCTGTAGGTCAAGCCACAAGCTGGGAACAATGATGGTTTTTGATGAATTCCCCAGGAAAAGATCTGGCTGCAGTAGAGATGGAAATTCTTCCTCCTGACTGCTGAAATCATCACTTCTTTCTTTAAGGCCTTCAGTTGATGGGCTGAGACTTCTCTCACTGATGAAGGCAGCCACCTCAGTTTGATTGTAGATATAATTAGCCATAGATGCAATCAACGAACTGATGATTTAAGTCAGTGTAACAAACAGGCCAGTGTTGCTTGACCAAACAACCAGACGCCATGACCTGGTAAAACTGACACATGAACTTAACCACCCCAATATTCCTGCTTGTTTCTTGAGTTCTCAAATTAAAATGGATAATTTTAGAGGTTGAAGATGCCAGTATCACAATATCTATTTCCAACACAGGGGTGACTGAGACACAGTTGTAGACCTCATGTTCATATTGCATCATAGGGAAAAATAAATAAATGCCTGGACTGCAATACTATGTTATAACAGAAGCATGTTCAAGAAACAGTGAGAGCCTAGTGAAGGAAAGTCCAGTCTGTTTGTGAGGGTCTGTGGAACCTTCCAGAACTATGAGAAGAGGGGCAAAAGGGGGAAAGAGCAATCTATCGAGGGGTCAGCATATGCATTCACCTATCTATGCATTATTCATTCAAAAAGCATTTATCTCGAGCTTGCCATGTGCCAGGCACTGTTGTAGGCACTGGGAATGGGAGGTGGGTGCAGGACAAAGCTGTGTTCTCATTTGCGTTTCCATCTCAACGCGAGTGGCTGTTTTAGAAAGATGGAGATGTGCCTGAAGTGCACAGGAACCAGCCTGAAGGGGCTTTGCTGACCACATCGGGAACAATTCATTAAAATAAAAATCAATAGTCACCTTCGGCAACCCTTTGGGTAAAACAGGAACGCGTGCGCCTATGGCATCTAGGCCGAGAGAAAAACAAATGCAGCACCCCGAGACTGGAAGGAGCTTGGCACGTTTGAGGAAAAGGATGAGAGTGAAAGCAGCTAAAGCTGAGAGCGAAGGCCCGGGGGGAAGGTGCAAGCAGAATCAGGCAGGGAGCAGAGGGCCCAGGTCTTTGTAAGAGTGTAAACCACATGCAGGGGAGATGATCTGATTAACACGTATAAGCAGAGGAGGCAGAGCGTCGTGGCTGGGAACAGACCACCGAGGCAACCAGCCGTCCTCCTTACCATGCGTGTGCACTTGGCTGGGCCTCTAGCCTCTCTGCTCCTCACTGAGCCTTCTGAGGCTCTTCTCTCGCGGAGCGGGTATGGGCCCGTGGTGCCACCGTGTGTGCAATACCACGGTCATGCTATTATTTCCACATGCAGATAAGGTGGGGGCTTGACTGCCAGTGGAAAGCGAGCACAGGCCATGGAGACCTGGGTGACACGGAGGAACGGTGGAGGGAGAGTCTACAGGACCTGCTGGTGTGCTGGATATAGGTAGCCAGACAGAAGAGAAGTCCAGGATGGCTCCCAGAATTTTCCCTTTAGCTGCCATTAATCAATGTGGAGAAACAAGGTTGCTGTTGCTTTGGGGGGGGGGAGGAGCAATGGTTTAACCTTAGATATGTGGCCTGTGAAATGTCCCTGAGAGGATCAGCTGAAGGCAGCAACAGGGCGGATGGAGCTGTGAGTCTAGGATTCAAAGAGAGAGGTCAGGGCGGGGATTCTATGTGTGGGGTGCAGCAGTAAACCGAGGATATTTAGCGCCTTAGAAATTGCTGTGCCTTCAGAAAAAATAGTAGTCGTAGCACTGCTTCACCACACACGCAACAAAAATAAATTTCCACATTGTTTAGAGACCTCAAAGTTCAAACCTGCTATAAAGTACTAGAAAAAGTTATAGGGGTATAATGTGAATCAATCTGAAGTAGAAACAATCTTCCTGAATACCTAGTACCTAGAAGCATAAAGGAAATACTGACAAATTGACTACATAAAAATGTAAAACATCCATATCAACACAAAGATACCAGAAAATGAGTCAAAAAACATAGACTGGGGAAAAAAGGCTCACATCTAATTAAAAAAATGAAGTGACAATATCTTTGATATCCAAAGACTTCATCCAATTCCATGGAGAGAAAAAAAATAATATGAGAAAAATGAAAATAGAGAATATATATGCATATATACGTAATTTGCAGAGGAGAAAGTGCAATAGGGAGATAAAACACAAAGAGATACTCAGTGAAATTAATTCTCAAAGACAATCAAATCAAAACAAATTTCTTACCGCCAAGTTAGTATTTTTTCATATATTTTGATTAAATGCTGGTTTTGACTTAAGAAAAGTTTCAAGAGTGTATTACAATGAACCGCCAGACACTTTTCACCTAGATTGTGCCACATTTGCCCAGAGATAGACATCAGCTGCTACTGTGGAAAACAGTTTAATTGTTCCTCAAAAACTTAAAGAATTACCATATGACCCACCAATT
Source organism: Tolypeutes matacus (assembly GCA_026826555.1). NCBI lineage: Eukaryota > Metazoa > Chordata > Mammalia > Cingulata > Chlamyphoridae > Tolypeutes > Tolypeutes matacus. The sequence goes on from JAKSZT010054014.1 coordinate 2,473,187, forward strand.
CCATTCCTACATATACACCTCTGAAGAACAGAAAATAGATGAACACTTGTATACAAATGTGTTTGCCAGCCCTCACTATTTCTAATACCCAAAAGGCGGAAGTATCACCAATGCCCATCACTAATGAACAGATAAACAAAGTGTGTTGTTTCCATATAAGGAAATATTATTCAGCCATAAAAAAGGAATGAAGCACTGACATGTGCTACAAATGGAAGGAATCTCGAAAATATTAGGCTAAGTGAAAGAAGCCAAAGGGTCACATATTGCATAATTGCCTTTATATGAAATGTTCAGAATAGGCAAATCCATAAAGACAGAAGGAAGATTGGTGGCTGCCAAGGGCTAAGGGAGAAGGGGAATGGGGAGTGACGGCTTAATGGGTTTGGGGTTTTCTTCTGCAGTAATGAAAATGTCATTTTGGAACTAGATAGAGTGGATGGTTGCACAGCCTTGTGAACGTACTAAATGCCACCAAATTTTTCACTTTAAAGTAGTTAATTTTAGACTATGTGAATTTCACCTCAATTTTTAAAAATTACAGTAGTCTCCCAGTTCCATGAAGTGCAGGTCAGCTGGAGAAAAGAACCAGAGGTGTCCATATGTACTAATGTGGAGAAAGGCACAGACTGGGTTTAAGTGCATGGTTTAAACCAACTGTAAAATATGACCCCAGTTAAGAAACAATTGTGGTTTTGCATGAGTATGTGTGTAGGTATCCATACCTTCATTTACATAGATTCATTCATAATCAAACACACTAATCCTATAAAAAGTGTTCCTTTGGAGAATGGTGATTGGGAATGTCTGTGGAAGTGAGAAGGGAAACACTCATTTTTCCCTGTTGATGTCTGCAATGTTTAAAAGTTTTACAGCCACTATATTTTATTTTGGCTTTAAAACTAATTTTAAAAATTAAAAAGCCAAATTCCAAAATCTAAACAGTAACCTCTGAAATTATAATTCATATATACATATGTACGTGATTTTTTCTATTTGTGTGTACATGTATGCAAATTTTTAATAAGTATTATTCATCATCTTAAGTAAGTCTGAGTCTCTTGATCCTTTTTGGCTTTCAGTAGCAAAAAGAGTGTACTCTCAATAAAGACCAGCGATTCCCTCTCCCGGGTACCCCAAAACCCATACAGAATTCTGCTCTGTGCTGGAATGTGTGCCTGGGCTCACGTGTCTAACTCCTGCCATAGACTGAGATAGTTGGGAGCAGAATCCCTCAAGCTTTTGTGTTTTGGGGATTGGCTCAGTGCCTGACACAGACCACATGCTAAATTTTATGCAACAAATGAATGATTGAACACACAAATGGGTGGATAACATTTTTTTAAAGTCAACAAGGGGAGTGGATGTGGTTCAAGCAGTTGAGCACCCGCCTCCCACATAGGAGATCCCGGGTTTGGTTCCTAGTGCCTCTGAAAAAACAAAAACTAACAACAAGCAAAAAAATGAAAAAACCAACTCAGGGAATCCAATGTGGCTCAGTGGTTGTGTGCCAATTTCCCACAGATGAGGTCCCAGGTTCAATCCCCAGCCCACGGTGCCTCAAAAAAAAAAAAAAAAAAAAAGTCAATATTAGAATCGTTATTCTAAATTTAACAATGTTTTGACTTACTGAGTGTGCCAATCTATATTCATGATTTAAAGATACAATGCCACAATTTCTAGGTTTTTCCTAAACTGAGTAAATTTGTGTGCTACAAGATATTATCTTCTATTTTTTAAGAGTCACAACACTCATTCTAAGAAAATTAGAATCCTAAAGTATTGCCAATAGAACTTCACAGCAACATGCGATTATTTCTACAGAAGAGGCTCTTAAAACTAACATCTAAAGCACCTTAAGTTAACATCCCACATTGTACAAGGGATGATTTGATTCAGTAAGCAAGCAAATGGGATAAAAATAAACCTCTGAAATGAGAGCCATGCATTTATCTGTTAGAGTCATATACTTCTCATGTGTCACAGCAGGGTCCCTGGGTAACTCACCTGCCATGTCCCCATCATCATTGTTTCACCTTCTGATAAACCACAGGTTTATCAGGTTTGTAATTATCTTGAAGTTAAAGTCTGTAAACTCAAGAGGGGACATATGGGAAGTTTCTCTCTATCGTCCATTCCCATGTCTTTCTGCTGTCAATTATGAGAGCCAGTCTAGAATTGGCAAAGGAGGCACAATCAATCAACTCCATTTTCCACAGTGCCTTGTCTGTCCAAACAAAGCACTTCATCTCTACCAAATAATGTAATGCTAAACCAGGTAATGTCAACGAGTTCCGGCCCATCTCAGGAGCATCTTGGCAGTGACAGCAGGGACGACAGCCACGTGGCGAGCAGTCCTCAGACCCAGCCCTGGGCACCTGCACAGGCGACCACTGTGCTGGGCGCTGAGTGTAGGTCCGGCATCCCTCTGTAAGGAGGAGACTGAGCCTGAGCACGTTCACGTGGCTTGCTCAGGTCCTGTACCTCATACTCAGGAGAGCCCTGAGGGCTCCGATGACAATGTGTTCACTTTCCACCGTGCCATGCTGACCCCAACACGACGAAAGACACCTTCTGATGGGCTTCGGTTTGCTGAATCTTCTTCGTTCTTTCTAAAACCTTCTTAACTGCAATAACTGTTTTCTGTTCGCATGATACCATTTATTGATCACTTCCTGTATGCTTGACCTACTCTGGGGGGGGGCGGGAGTTTGGATCAGTGGGGGGTTGATGATGAAGAAAGAAGGAAATGGAATCACAGTTAGCTGAACTGGAAGAGGAAATAAATTAGGAGGAAATTGCTTAAGTCAGCCAGATCTTGAGGTGAGAGACGAAAAAAGGGAGAAAGAATTCATTTAGCCCAAAGATTGAGTGTAGCCAGTACAATATGATAAATAGACCTAAATTGACTTAAAGGTCTGTGGCAAAGCTGAACTATATGGTTTCTACCCCTAAAAGCAATGTGACATGTACATTACGGCAGATCTTTGTTTATATAACTATATATATATATATATATATACACACACATATATAAAATATGTATGTATAATTTTATTGTTATAATGTATATAGATACATAGTTATACTATAGCTAGAGTTATAGTTATAGCTACATAGTTGAATGAGTGTAGCAGTTTGATATAATTGATAAATTCCAAAAAGAAATATCGGATTATGTTTGTAAACTGGTCTTGTCCTCTGGGCATATCAGAGTGTATTGGTTATAGAGGTTTTGCTTTTACTTATTAAATTATGACTAGGGCTTTGATTGGACCACATCAGTAGGGTGTTGAGTCCCCACTCCTAGGTGGGTGGGGACTCACAGATAAAAGACATGGCAAAAGACAGAGTTGGAGTTTTGATGCTGGATATTTTGAGCTGGAGCCCTGGGAAGTAAGCACACAGAAGAGCTTGGCTGTGAGGAAGGAGAGATGGCCCCAGAAAAAGAGATGAGCCATTCACCTGACAGTTCACAGCTGGCCTTGTGGAGAGAGGCAAAGCCTAGAGAGCCTCATAGTCTACAGCTGACCTTGTGGAGGAAACAGAGGAGCTGAGACCAGAGAGAAATGGAACCCCGGGAAGAGAGGAACCCAAGAAGCCTGAACTCTTGGCAGATGTCGGCAGCCATCTTGCCCCAACACGTGGCAACAGACTTTGGTGAAGGAAGTAACTTAAGCTTTATGGCCTGGTAACTCTAAGCGTCTACCCCAAATAAATACCCTTTATGAAAACCAACCGATTTCTGGTATTTTGCATCAGCACCCCTTTGGCTGACTAATACAGTGAGGAAAATCACACACCTACAATTGAAGAAAGCAATAATTATGGGTGGGATTACACGTAGTCTAGATGGCCCCACCTGGAGAAGGTGAGAGAGGCATCGGGGAGCTCTTTGTGCCCAGGGTGAGGGAGAAGATGGTTGTCACCTGTTTGCTCGAGAAGGCACCTGGGCACCACTGGCCTCTTGCTTTGCCTGCAGACACTGCTCAGCGTCTCCACAGTTTCCATCCACCTTGTATATCCCCATGTGTCCCGGTCTCGTGAGCCAGGCACCGTGGACACTGAAGGAATGGCCCTCACACTCAGAGCTAAGAGTTGAAAGCCTTCAGAGAGGCTACCGGGTTTGTTTGCTCAGTCTGGCCGTCATCTCAGAGCATGGGTTCAGAGTGGGAAAACAGGGAATCCACATGCAATATACAGATGGTGAAGCAGGGACAGGTTAAATTGACCAAGGTCACGTAGGAAGAAAGAGGCAGAGCCAGGGCTAGAACACTGGCTGGGGGACAACAGGGCTTGTGCTCTCAATAAGTAATAATATAGTAATGATGATAATAATGTTTATCATGTGCCAGTCACTGTCCTTAGCACTATCACACGTCAATGCACTTCACAATAAGCTTTTGAGTACTGTTATTATAACTAATGCAAAGATGTGGACACCAAGGCTCACATAATTTCAATAGCCAAACCAAAGGTCACAGCCAGTCCTCAAGCCAGGATTTGGACCTCAGTAGGGTAATGCTAGAATCTGTGATCTTATCACCATGCTACCTGCTTCTCATCAATGTTGGAGGAAGTGCAGATATTACCAAACATTTCCATAGCACTTTATAGTTTGCAAAGATTTGTAAACCCATTAAGTCCACCAATACACACATTATTCTCTTCAAATGAGGATGCTGCCTACCACTTAGCTCCCAGGCTCAGGAGTCCTAGGTAAGTGGAGCAGAGTCCCATAGCTATGCCATGAAGGGATGGGAACCTACATATTCTGACTTCAGAACTCCATTACTTCCTGTTGTCTAACCTATTTTACTTTGCTAAAGACTGCCAATACAAAATACCAGAAATGAGTTGGCTTTTATAATGGGAATTTATTAGGGTGAAATCTTACAGTTCTGAGGCTATGAAAATCTACACATCAAAGCATCATCAGAGTTGCTGTCTCACCAAAGTTTGGCTGCTGGTGATCCTGGACTTCTGCCATATGGCAAGGCAAAATGGCAGCTGGTCTCTGCCTTCTCCTCCAGGCTCACTTTCTCCCTGACTCAGCTGTGGGTGATCAGGCACATGGCTCATCTCTCCTGGGGCTGCATCTCGTCAGCTTCAGGCTGCTCTGCTGACTCCAGCCTCCGGCCTCTCTCTCAGCCTCTTGGGGTTTCTCTGTCTTTCTGCAGCTGTAGGTGATCCTGGAATCATGTCTCACATGGCAGGATAAACTGGCAGCTCTCTTTCTGTGTGTGGGTCTCGGCATGTTTCTCCCATTTATAAAGGGCCCCAGCAAGAGGACTGAGACCCACCCTGGGTCATGCCTCACTGAAGTACTCCAGTCAAAGACCCCCAAATGAATTCAATCCAATCAAAGGTTCTACAGCCACAGGAATGGATGGATTACTCCAAGAACGTAATATTTTCTGGGATTCATGAAAGTTTTAAACTGTCACACAACCATAAATGTCTAGTTGTGAAATTCATAGATAGTATGTCTCATGCATGTACTCAGTGACTGTTGAAAACTGACAGTCTTCAGGGGCTGTGGCAGGTGGGAGCCCTAACTTCCACATAATCCCTGCCTTGAGCAGGAGAGAGACACAGGCTGGCCGCGGGGTGAGGATGAAGCTAGAGAGAGGATTGGCTGAAGCACTCAGCACAGGTACCCAGAGCTGACAAGGGAGTGAGGAAAGCATCTTAGAGAAAAGGAATCCTCAGCTCCCTCAGCTAAATACAAGAGGTTGAATAGTAATAGGAAGGGGGAAAAAGAAAGGAAAGTACATATAAGGCAAGGAAGACCCTAATTCTAAAGCACGGATATGAAAGAAGAGAGCATTTGAGGAGGCAGAGCTGTGGACTGGAGTCTGAATTTAGTGTAATGAGTGGGTTGGCAGAGTTGGGGGAAGAGAGAAGAGTCATGGTGAACCTATTCCTGTAGAACTTGTAGGGTGTGTTGGACCCCAAAGGTATTGAAGTGAACATTGGAAGAATTTTAAAGCATGCTAGGGTGGCATGGTGAAAATTGCTTTGGAGTGGCTAAGCATGAAGACCTTGGATCAGTTGAGAGGCTATTGTAGCAATGCAGAAATCATTTAACAAGAACTAAATGGATGGAGAAAAATAGATGGATGGGAGACGTGAAGAAGGTGCAATTGGCAGGATGAGACTCGGTTTCTGATGAGGCGCTAGGAAGATGAAGGTAGGGCGGAGGTGGATCTAATGCCCTGGATGCTGGTTTGAGCAACTGAGTAGATGACCAGTTTGTCCATCAAGATGGGTAACTCAGGGGCTCCTGGGGAAAGATAAGAGCAACTTTGGGCACGTTAGCTCAAGAGACTTGTGTTCGTCGAGCGTCCTCACACACAAACTTCACCCACGGACATGAGCGATTTGCCGGTGCACTAATCAAGGGCACACGACTCATTTGGTTCAAGTATAAAATTAATTGTTCTATATGTGGACTATTAGATTCCGTGTAGAAAACCACATCTCCTCCCCACCCCCGGGCTGCTGGGCAAGCTCAACCATGGCCAATATACATCACAGAGCAGGTAAAGGCACAGAACCAAGAGGATACTCAAGCTTGGGACAAACTCCATTTTCTTGGAAAAATACCCCAATCAAATCAGCTCAATGAAAATGAGTGTAGTCGAGCTGCACGGGAGACCTTGTTTAGTGGACGTTGGCACCACCACACTAAGGAAGACCTGCATCCCGGCAAATGAAGGCTGGCATGAGTCGCCCCCTGACCCTCCAGTCTATACAGGAGGACCCCTGGGTACTATGGGGTGATCTGCCCTGCCACAGGCATCCTGAATCTTCAACTGACAATGCTCTGGGGCTCCCCACCCACCCCAGTGCAAGAATTTTCAGTACCAAGACAGTATTTGCAAATTTTCCCTGCACAGTTGTAGCACGCCACTGCTTACAGCCATTATTATGCACCCGAGATTGGGTTGAGGTGGAGGCTACGCATACAAGATTTCCTTCGCTGGGCCATCAACATCATCCACACATTAGCAGGACAGGAAAAGAGCTTTCTCTTCCTCTACCGACCCAGCTCTCTCCTCTTATTTAAGTACAATGTCTTTGGGGTTTCCAGGGAGGAGCAACCTCATGTTTCTTCTCTCAGTTCCTGTGCTGATAACTTGCCTCACTGCCCACAGTGTGCCCACCTGGCACCTCCCTCAGCATTAGCTGGGCAAGGTAGAGGTGCACCAAAGGGCTGCTCCTGTCCTGGTTTCCCTGCCCACTGAAGGTGACTCTTTTTGCTTCTCATCTCTGTATTGAAAACAGAAAAGAAATTCTCATTCTGTAGGTACCAGGTCAAGTCTGTCTGTTGGTAGCTCCCTGCCCATGGCTTGTATCCTCTAATTAGCATTTGCTTGGTAACCTTTGCTCAGTCCTGAATTGGAGGACCTTGGAATATAAATAGCTTACAGGTAAGAATTTAATTGGTGATCGTCTTACATGTTAGAGTTAATAAATTACAATCTCATCATCTCTGGACCTTGCTTTCTGTTTTCCCTGAAATGAATTAACAATACATTGTAGTAAATTAATCAATAAATATACTCTACTTATAAAATAAGAGAAATAAATGATAACATAAAGAATATATTTTAAAATGTGGGGTTTTTCATCCCTCTAAGAGATCACTAGACATTTTCTAGCTTTTAAGAAAGGATTCCTCATCCAAAATAGATAGAAACATGATCTCTCTACATATATATTGCTCCCAAGGATAAACAAATGGGAAAGAACCGCTCCAGCAGATGCCCAGTAATTGAAGTAACTGCCAAGAGAATAAACCCAAATATTTTCCTCGCTATTCCAGGGGCAGGAGCAGTTCTGAAAGACTGGTACAGTTCTCCCCAAAGTCAAATATTGGAAGTGTTTTTGGTCATTATTTATGGACAATTTTTGCTCTGATCTCTCACTCTCTTTAGATTTGCCTACGTGGCTTCTTTGGAAAAATCAATCCCTGCGTGACTGGCAATACGGTTCATGTTACAGGGGAGGGGCTGCACCTGACTTAGAAAGGAAGGACTGGGTCTCGGTGCTGGAGCTTCTTGGCAGGAGTCCGGGGGTGAGGTGGGAGATGACTCTGCACATCACAGAGGAAGCGAACGAGGCAGAGGCCCCAGGTGCATCCCAACTGTACCTACAAAGAGCATCGTCACCTTGACACATGAAAGATGTGACGCGAATGACGTCGCGTCTCCCACCTGGAGCAATATCTGCCACCCACACTCCTCATGGGGACGCTGGGAGGAATTAACAAGACAGTGTTTATGTACGAACAGTTCCCTCCGTGCCTCAGAGCTATGCTACTTAAAATAGAAAAGCTGAGTTCGGCTGCCAAGTCTTTATTGGACACCCATTCAGGCTCTGTCTGCTCTGCCAGGGTCCTGACAGATGCAGCCATTGTGTTAATCTCTGGGAACACAGGGGAGAGAGAGCTAAGCCCATCTTTATTCATCGTAATGAGATCGGCCATTTGCTCAAGATCAAGTGCGTTTGCCTGAACAGAAACACTACCAAGATGCACCCAATAACCCTCCAAAGGAGGTCCTTAAACAGCCCAGGTTTGCGTTCTGAAAAGTGCTGATCTGTTTTGGTCTTCCCCACCATGTACAGCAAAGCAGGGAACAATAGCCATAGACTCAGAGAAGCCCCACACGACCTGGTCAGCTGCACTCACCATCATGACAAGCAGGCAGTCTCAGTAAACCCAGCGTGACTGTGGAGTACTCACAGCTTCCAGAACAGTCTTCTACCCCTTCCCTGCCCTTCCACCATGACAAGCCTCTAGTATGTTGAAAACCTGCAGCCACCACTATTGGGCTAGCCAGATGTCTTGGGCGAGTTGGGGACCTATCTATGAAATGACCAGAAAAGCCCTTCAATGAAAAAGGAAAGGGTGACTCTAAGTGTACAGGGAGACTGGGAAGATGGACTGGGGCTGAGGCGAGAAGGTCTTCTTCATCACTCAGGAAGATCCTGAGTTGCCTGAGCGGGTGAGGTGCATCCAGAGGCGCCAAGCATCTTCCCGTACCACGGAAGCCAGTTCTGTGCTCCACGCTCCTGATGCCACAAGTTCTTGCCCCTTGGGGAAAGAGAACCTGAAGCGCTTGGGAGAGGTTATGAAAACCATGGCCAGTTTGTCCAAGTGGAGGACATGTTCACACTCTGTCCCATGGAAATCACATTTTACACTTCTGCAGGCTCCCACAGATGGAAATGATACAAATTGCCATACATACAAGTCTGTCAATGCAGTGTTTATTTCCTCTGGACTCATGCCATTTCTAGGAGCAATGGCATCTAATTACTGAGAACTTTCTCTAGGTCAGGTGCTGTACTGAGTTGCTTAATCACTGTTTCGTGCCCTTCTCCTGGAGCCCCAGACATAGAGGAGAGGTGCCCAAAGAGCCACGGGTCTCAGGGGGGTGGCCAGGTTTGGAACCCCAGATAAACTCTTCCCTTTAGACCGATGGGGAGGTCAGTGCTCAGCTAACGTTGTTTAGTCTCTTGTGAGGTCAAGAACAAGAGCTCCTTCTTCCATTGTGAGTGCCCCTTCTCATTCAGGGTTCCCATTGACTTCGTTGTGTGTACTTCTCATCCTTGAATTGGCCTCTTGTTCTTCTAATTAGGTCTCAAGATTACATCATCATTCTCCCAGGCAATATTTCCACTAAATTACTAAGGTTTCATCTCCTTCTTGGCTGGGTTGTTTTCTATTTATTAACATTATTTTCTCCCTCGGGAAGAGCTTGTTATTTCTGATTAGAAAGAAATACATACTCACTGTAAAAAACATTTCAGAAAATATAAAGTATAAGGGAGAAAATAAAAATCACACACACATACCCTTTCACACTCACATACACACACACATACACACTCATGTACACATAGTTTTAAATTGATCCTACCATAATCCTGTTGGCCTTTTCCCCATTATTTTAGAACAGAAATACTTCCATATCAAAAATATACATAGGCATCCTTATTTTCCATGGTGACATTGTATCTCCTTTATGGTTATACTACAGCTAATTTTCTCAGTGTCCTATTTCCAGACAAGAGGTCATATCTAACAGTGACTTTTATAATCAAGGCTGCAATGTGCACCCTTGTACAAATTTGTGAATTTGTTTTTCTTTTCATTAGGATAAATTCTATGAGAATAATTCGGCTAAAGGTATAGCACATTTTAAACTTTCTATGTATTTATGTATCTAACACATCTATCTATATCTTTCTATCTCTCTATCATCTATCTACTTATCTAACATATCTAGCTAGCTAGCTAGCTATATCTACCTATCATCTACCTACCTACCTCAAAACTGGCACCAGCCTGCACTCTCCTGAGCATATTAAGAGAACGCCTCTATCTTCACATGTTCACCAACACAGGGTATAACTATGCTTTAAACCATTGTCAACCTGAGATGGATAAAAATGGGATATCATGAATGTATAAATTTGTATTTACTTAATAATTATTGATGTAGAACATTTTTATATTTGCCCTTTGGCCATTTGGAATTCAACTTTTCAATGAAACTTTTGTATGTTTTTTGTGTGTTTTTGTGGCCATATTGTAGGAACTCATTTACCAATAAGAATATTAGCTCTGGTCTTCTGACATACTGATATATGCAAATATTTCTCCTGTTTTGTTATTTATTTTCTCAATCCATTTATGGTAAGCCTTCTGCTTCTGGTCAAGTTGGAGTAAGAGGAATTACATTTATTCTTCTGCATGAGAAAATTTTTAAAAAAGAGAAAATTTTTAAATATATTTTAAAATGGTTTTCAAGACACTGAGCATCATGCAACAAAGAGCAGAGATATCTAAGAGACAGAAAACAAATGAGGTGAACCCTAAGAATGCTTGGCTTACTGCCTGGACAATGTTTCTCAGGTGAGAACAGGGATGGGGGCCCAGGCAGAGTCTGGAAGGAAGACTGCCTGAGGTGAAAAGGGAGAACTGAGACTCCCTGGAAGCCCAAGTGGCTAGAGCTCACAGGAAACGGAACCAAGAAGGGGAGAACTTACACAGAGAGAACCTGGAGACCTGCAGGCTCTGCTTGACCTGGTGAACTGTGACTAGTGCATGGGTGTGAGGGAACCCCTCAAGAACAGAAGAAGACTCCAAAGGATTAGAGGATCATAGGGAACAGTAAGCAAGCCTCTCTCAGGGCCAGGAACACTGCCTGTTCCCACCAACCAGAGTAAAAGCCTCATCATTCATGGGACATTGGCTAGAGAACTAAGAAGGGCCCTGTCTCAGTACTGGGGTTAAAATAAACCCTGGACCAAATGCTGGTCTAGTCTCACTTAAGTGAGCTAAAAAGCAAGATCCAGGTATCCTGACTACCACCCAGCACAAACCTCAAGAATATTTATAGAAATACAAAAATAGCCAGCAACCAACAAGGTGAACTTCACAATTTCTGGAATCCAATAAAAAAATTCCCATATCTTCAAAGAAATAGGAAAATGCAAATCATAATGGAAGAAAAATGAATCAATCAAAAATGGCCCAGAGCATTCGGGACAGGGCGTACCTGGAGCAGGCTTCTAGGAAGTGTGTGAGTGATCATTCTGTCATAATATGTTGTATCAGTGGGTGGAGACCCACATAATGAGCTGCAAGGAGTTGGACTCCCATCCTTGGGAGGACCAATTCATTCAGAAATAGAGAGGTGGGAGTCTCTGGAGAGTAATGGCGGATCCTAATAGGGGAGGACAAACCAGTGTGTCAAGACCTCTGTTGCATGTAACTATGAATCTTGTCATCTAAGAAGTGAAGCCAGGAGGGTGCTGTGGGCCCCAAGGGGAGGGGAGGGAGGAATAGAATAGATAGAACAGGGGGCATTTAGTGGGCAGTGGAAGTGTCCTACATGATTTTACAAGGATGGACACAGGACTTGGTAAATATCATACGGTCTAAAATGTAAACCATAATGTAAACCATTGGCCATGTTTAGTAGCTATGTTTCACTATTTGTATATTAGTTATAACAAAGGTACCATCCACATATAAAAAGGTATTAATATGTGGGGGAGGAAAAGGGGAGGATGTTGGGTATATGAGAGTCTCCTATATTCTGTGTGTGACTTTGCTGTGACCTAAAGCTTCTTTAAAAACAAAATGAAAAATAGTGAGACACTGGGGAATGAGTGAGGGAAGATGCCACGGCACAGACAGGACACCAGATACTGTGGTGATGAAAGGCAAAATGTCCAAAAAATATTTTTTTTAATATTTTTCTTTTTTTAAAATATCCCAATCTTTTAATTTTATTGTATTTACTTTTCAAAAATTTTATGTATTTTATTTCTTATATTTAAATTTATGTTATTGTTTCATTTTCCTATTAGTTATATCTGGCTATTGTATTGGCTTCATTTTTGAAGAAGCTTTGGATCACAGTAGGGTTACAATTGGGGTGGGGGATTATCGTTGGTGTGGGGTGTCAGTAATGGGGCATGCATTGGAGGAAGTTCACCTGAGCATACGTATAAGGTATGTAAAAATGTTCAGATGTTCATGGGGCATTGTCACAGTGGGTGGAGATCACACAATAAACGAGAGAATACTGAATTCCCATCCTGGAGAGCTCTGCCACATTATCTAAGGGAGCAGCAACAGTCCTCCAAGTGCAGGGGCAGTGACTGGTGAAGGAGGGTGATCCACTGATGGGCTCTTCATATTGATGACTAGGCTAATGAGCCTTTGCTCTTGATATTGGAACTTAGCCTATTGTTATGGGGTGCTAAGTGTTGCCTCCTGAGAGCCTCCTTGGTGCTCAAATGTGGCCTCTCTCTAAGCCAAACTCAGCATTTGAATGTATTACCTTCCTCCCAGCATGGGACATGACTCCCTGGGATGAATCTCCCTGGCACTGAGGGATTGCTACCAAGCACCAACTAGCAATACAGCTGGAAAAAGACCTCAAATAAAAGGGAGAAAAAGTAAAGACAAATGAGTTTATATGGCTAAGAGAATTCAAAGTGAGTTGGGAGGTCATTTCAGAGGTAACGCTTATGCACATCTCAGTAGGATCTCATAGACTTCCAAAATGGATACTACCCCAAATAGTGGGGTACTTAAGGGCTCTGGAGACACCCAGGTCCTATGGCCAGGGCAGATAGTTCCAGAGTTTGGTGCCTTGCCAGTGGGCCCTACTTTGGAGTTTGTGCTCCTGAGTGTGACAGAGTTGGACTCAATTATGTCTTCTCTGCACAAGGCTCATCTGTCCCTTCTATTTAAACCTATATTTGGTGCTGGAGTTTGTAGGTGTACATCCAGAGACTCAAGACTTTGGGCTGTCCATATGCCAGCTGGGCCCGGAACCACAGTGGAGTTGCAATACCTACTCTACAGCTCATTGGACTCACCCAGGGCAACTGGCGGGGAGATGATGATGGACAACAGCTGTCCCAGGGAATGGAAAGAGTCTGCAGCTGCCGAAGGATAGTCCCATCCTTCTTCCCCATGGGATATAAGCCCCTTTCAATTGGAGGTGGAGTTGACGTCACCATTCCAGAATCCTCGGGATTGGGTGAAGAGCTATGGACTAGAGTGGGCTTACTGGTATTCTACTATAGACATATTGTGATTCTAGCAATGGAAAAAATTACAACATTGATGTAGAGCCAGTGGCCACTGGAGGCTTTGGAGGCAGGGAGAGGGAAAAACAGTTGTAATACGGGAGATTTTTAGGGACTTGTGATGTTGCAATGACAGATATAGGCCATTTTATACCATCACATATCATGCAGAACTGTGTGGGAGAGAGTATAGACTATAATGTGAACTATGGTCCATGCTGAATGGCAAAACCCCAGGATGCATTTATCAACTGCAATGAATCTGCCACACTAATGTAGGATGTTTGTGTGGGAGCGTGTGGGAGGTGTGGGGAGTGGGGCATATGGGAATCCCTATATTTTCTGTGTAAAATTTATGTAATCTAAGTATCTTTAAAAAAATAAAATAAAAATGGCTCAGAAATGACACAGATAATAGAATCAGTACACGAGGGCATTAAAATACATCTACATGATAGTTAAATTCATGTGTCAAATTGGCCGTGTGATGGTGTCCAATTCTTTGGTCAAGCCAGTAGTGGCCTAATTGTTACTGTGAGGACATTTTGTGGGCTTAAATCATCAGTAAGCTGATTGCATCTATGGCTGATCACATCTACAATCAACTCAAGAGACTGCCTTCAGCAATGAGAGAAGTCTCATCCAATCAGTTGAAAGCCTTAAAAGGAGAAGTGATGATTTCAGCAGTCAGCCAGCCACTCCTGGGAAATTCATCAAAAACTTCCACCAGAGTTCCTAGGTTGCTGCCTGCACTACAGAAATTGGACTTGCTCATTTCCACAGTCACATGAGAAATTCCTATAAAAATCTCATAATATTTACATAATTATATATATACACACACACATATAGTCACTTCTGTTTCCCTATAGAACCCTGGCTAATACAGACTGTATTCCATATGTTGAAGGAACTAAAGGAAAAATTAACCATGTTAGGTAGAGTCTTGGAGTTATTTAATAAAGATACCAAAATCAAACTTCTAGGGATGAAAAGTTCTACAACGAAACCCAGAGAGAAAAGAGAATTTAAAAAGAAATGAATGGTGGGGCAATATTAAGTAGCCAACTATACATCTAACCAGAGTCCCCAAAGGAGAGGATAGAGATGGGGAAACAGAAGGTGTATTTAGAGAATTAGCCAAAATTTTTCTAAACTATTAAACACAGATCCAAAAAGCTCAATTATCCTTGGCTTAGTTTGCCAGAACTGCTATGGGTTGGCTTAAACACTTAAATAAGTGTTAAGTACTTATTGCCTAACAGTTTTGAAGGCTAGAAGTCCAAAATCAAGATGCTGGCAAGATCATGCCAGACGTTCCAGGTTGTGTAGTGTTATGGCAATGAATTGCCATAATCCTTGGTTTCCTTGGCTTGCCTCTGCTTCTGTTACCTGGTGATCTGTCTTCTTGGTCTCTGGTAGCTTTCTCTGACTTTTGGCATCTTCTGACTGCATCTGAATTTCCTCTGCCTTATAAGGCCTCCAGGCATGAGGATTGAGGCTGACCCTGATTCAATTTGGGCTCATTTAAACAGGATCTTTCAAGATCATAGTCACAAATGAGGCCACACATTTACTACTAATAACATCTTCAAAGGTCCTATTTACAAACAGTGTCACACCCACAGGGATGCAGATTAATACTAGAACATGTCTTTGTGGGGACATGATTCAGTTCCCAATGATCTTCAAGTATAAGAAACCTCAAGAAACCTACTCCAAGGCACATTATAATCAAATTACTTAAAACCAGTGAGAAAAAGTCACTTCACGTTCATAGGAACAAAGATAAGAATGCCAGCAGATTTCCAATCAGAAATCATGTAAACTAGAAAACAGGAGAGAAAACATCTTTAGAGTACTAAAAGAAAAAAATGTCAACTTAGAATCATTTACCTTCTGCAAATATTTTTGAAAATAAAGTTGAAGCCAGGACAATTTCAGATACCGAAAAACTAAAATAACTCCTCACCAGCAGACTTGCACTACAGGAAATGTTAAAGGAGGTCCTTCAGGCAAAAGTGAATGATAATGGATGAAAACCTGGATCCATTCAAAGGAATGAAGAGCACCAGAAATATGGTTTATATGGTTAAAAATATAGATTTTTTTTCTTATTTTGTACAACTCTCAAGAAGATAACTGACTGTCTAAAGCAAAAATAACGACAACATATTGAGGGGTTTTTAACAAGTAAAATATATGATAACAATAGCACAAAGGCCAGGAGGGAATAAATGAACTATGCCTTTATAAGGGAGCATATCATTTGAAGATCCCTTTTTCTTATTATTTTGAATTAATAAAATGTTTTTATTATTCTATTTCCCTTTATTGTTTTGTTAGTTACACATTCTTTTAGTAGTAACCTTCATATTAAAATATGGATTCCTGAAATTACAATTTAATTTAAATTATTATGTTTACTGCTTCCTTGATGATGCTACAGTTTAGGGCTCCATTAGCTTTCCTAATATTTAGTGTTACTGTTGGTATGCATTTTGATTCCATATAAGTTTTAAATCCCATGTGATGCTGTTATTGTTTTATACAATAAGATGTATAATTTTCTTATGCATAAGACATTATTGTTTTATGCCATAAATATCCATTTATATTTACTCACAAAATTATACTTTACATTTTTCTGCATTTCTGTCTCTAGTTCCATACTTCCCTGTTATAATTATCTTTCTTTATGAATAATTTCCTTAAGAATTTCTTTATTAAAGATCTTCTGGTAATGAATTCTCTCATTTATTTTGTCTGAAAATATCTTTATTTTGCCTCAGTTTTGAAAAGTATGATCACTTAGTAAAGAATTCTAGGCTAACAATTACTTTCTTTCCTCACCTTAGAGATGTCATTTCATTGTCTTCTTGCTTCAGTTTTTCCTCTTTTCATTTTCATATTTGTTATATGCTATCTTTCCTTTTTTTTTTTTTTTAATATTATACCTAGGTGTATGTTTGTTTTTATTTTGTTTGTATTGTTTTTGTAGATACTCTTGAGCATGTGGGCTGATGTACATCATCCATTTTAGAAAATTATTGGCCAGGATCTCTTCCAATAATGCTTCTTCCCTATTCATAACCTCCTCTCTTTCAGGGATATTAATTATATATTTGATGCAGTTTATATTTCATTCTTATTTCTGTTAACTCTTCTCCGTATCTTCTAGCCTTTTTTTCCTTCTTCTTCAGGCATTTTGAAACTTTTTTTTTTTTTCTGGTCAAGGAAGAATAGTTGAATGTAAACGTCCATATGGGATTTGAGTGTTTTAATTCAAGCACTCACTGTTCTGCTTTCTTATTTCCGTTCACCACCAGGTCCCCATTCCCAGGCACCCTACCTCTCCATCTGACCTGGTTTTCAGTATTTTCCCACCTGGAATGGCCTTTCTCCTTTAAGCCCCTCCCCTCTCCACGTTTCCACACACTATCTACCTGATTCTTTCCTGGGCTCCAGAATACATGTCCTAAATGTGGCTGTTTATTTGAAATTTTTGATATTCCTACCTCCTGATTGTACTGTAAGTGTGAGTTATGAGTAACTTTGTTCTTGTTCTACTGAATCATTTTATTTGAAAATGTATGGGGAGAATTTAATTTCAATTAAATGAAACCACCATTTTTATGGGCTCCCTTCTGCCAGGCTCTCAAGGCAGCTATTGGGAATCATTTTGAATGGCAATTTCCCAGCCTTATTTATATGCCAATATTTTTTATGCAATGTATCACTATTTTCATTCTTCTGATTGTTACTATGGATTTAATCCCAGGTGAATAACTAAATCCCTTAAAAGTCCCTGGTAAAGAGCAAGTCAATGGAATACAACTCCATTTTTTGTGTGTAACCTTGTCTCACTTTCACACGCTGGTATGCCGACTAATCTTAATCTGCTGAAAAACTTATTAAATGTTGACTCTGCAAATGTATCTCCAGAGCTTCTGATCCAGGGAGGTTGTTGGGAGACCCAGAATGTCTAGATTTCAAATAGACATTTTCATGATGTTGACCCCGATGGCCCTTCACCAAGCCCTGACTTAGACTTACCTCATGGGCCCAGCATCAGCGAAGGAAGCATTCAGCTGCGTGGGATTGGTTTCAAGACGGCCAGCAGGTTCTCATGGCAGGTCGAAGGCAAGGGCCCACATAGACAGGAAGACGGGGAGCATAAAGCAGGGGCTCCTGTCCAGGAGCAACACTCTGACATCTAAGAAGGCTGATTAAAGCAAGGCAGAGCCTGAGTAATGGATGAGCTAAGATGCAGGAAATTCTCCTTATAAACATTTTGAAAAATATCCTCTCATTTTCAAAGGTCAGAGCCCATGGTTGAGAGAAACTCAACCAGAGCCTGGGTATATAAAGGTACCAGATGAGGACATCGTCAGAGGAGAAACTAAAGACTGCTCATCAGACCATAGATGTTGTGCATAGATCAGAAACCCAAGACTGGAAAAGAATCAGCATCAAGGATAGTCAACATTTTCCTGACTGGGAGAATTGGCCCCAAATCCAGGATGTCATTGAGCCCCAGTTCAGAAGTTTCCTCTGTAGTTAGAGCACACAGAGGACCCCAGGATGGTGAGATCAGTTTTCTCTCCACTCTGTGAGGATATTGACCCATTTTCTTTGCAAAGAGATGACTCCTTTCCTAACCCACTGAGGCTGCTATTAAGCTTCACAACAGAAATGACCAAAAATTTTCAGGTGGAAGTAGGAAATGACAGAAGAAAGAAAATGTACAGCTGTCCTTGGAGGGAAACACCTTGTGAGGGAAATGCTATTCCTTAGAAGAAACAATTTCATGTCTTCCTTTCTTATTCCTCAGAAATAAAATCTATGACAAAGCATTGAGTAAAACCAGGGTCTTTCCTTGTAGGTACATCGTAGAATGGCTTAGCAATTTTGCGATGGTTAATAAAAGCAATTGCCTTTAAGAGGCAATGCTGTTATCTGGATAAAAATCATGAAAGATACCTTCATTAGAGTTTGATTGAAATCTATCAAGCTTTTTTTTCATTAATATTTAATGTGACTTGTGCCTGTCAAATCAACCAGGGTATTTTAAAGAGACAACAAGAAAGTATGTCCACATTACTACTTAGTAATGTGGAAACTGGATCTTAGTTTATTCATTTACTTTAAAGAAATTTAATTTTACAAACCTCTTAGATTATAGGAACTTTTTACATTTTAAAACCGAAGTTTCCTAAGTTCCAGAGACAATATGTTTTTTCCTCAAACTAGCTTTTTAAAATTAAAATGACTCCTTTAGTCTCTCATTTGTCCCTGCCAAAAAAAAAAAACCGAAAAACAAAAAACAAAAACATTTTGTCTCTCTGGGATTTTATTCACTTTCTTTATGAAGGAAACTTTCTCTAAAAACAGAGTCAAAAGCCTAGATAATCAGGAAAATCTAAATTTTACTCAATTGTACTGCTGCTATTGTTATGGCCTGCTGATAGGATCAACAATAGCAGAATTGTTTAGAATACAAAATGTCAGCATCATTAAATATTGTAATTAGTTCTTTCTCTCAGTGCATTATAAGTCTTTTTGCTCTTCCAAATACAGATAAGGGCACCATATCCCAGAAAGGAGGAAAAAACTTGACCTCAGCACAGGGGACACTGCATGACGACGCTTGTTTCTGTAGTCTTCGGAGTAACCAACACCCGCTGTTGGTTCTTGGAAGACATAGCAACTCTGAACAGCTTCACAGTTTTGTGACCCAACTTAGTCCCAAGTTCAGCTATAAAAAGCTGACAGCAAGCACTATTTGCATGTGGCTAACTAGTAATTTTAGTAACACAGTTTCCCGTTACTATTCAGGAAGCTATAATTAATACCATTCTGGTATATGAATTTTAATGTATATTTCACTCCAAGCAGAAAGTTGGCAGTCATGTTAAGGGTTTAAAAATAAGCAAAAGGATAGACTATTTTTAGGGTACCCAGAAGTTTGAATTAAATTCCAGGATGACTGTTAGACTAGGTGGCAGTGGTTAAGCCCATTGGCCCCTCACGTGCTCAGGGAGGCATTTCCGCGGCTTGGACTCACTTGGAGGCCAAACACCAACAAAAACACTTGGAGGCCAAACACCAACAAAAACAACCCAGGGCCGCGGCTGCTGGATTGGCAGCATCTACCAAGCTGACGCCGCCACCGACACACTGGGTGAGCATGGCGGAGCTCCCTGACGGGCCACTGTTACCAAGATATGGGGCGTGTAGTGGGAGGTAGCCTGTAAATTGAGCAATAAGTCATGTATTTTTCAGATGAGGGAAATTAAGACATAGGCAAATCTAATGAGTTACTCAAGGTCACACTGGTGGGGAAGTGAGAGGGCTGGGACATGAAAACCTAAAGCAATGCCTGGTGCATGGCCAAAGCACAGTGGTTGGATGTTTACATCCTACGTGAATTCAGAAAGGCTAGAAAGAACGACTTTGGTGCTCTCCAGAGGGCAGCAAGAGGGTGTCCCTCCTGGCCTAGTCTGAGATAAAGTTAGGTAAGGACAGCCCAGCTTCCGATTCAGTCCAGGTGCTCCTTGGAGGGAGAAGAGCAAGTAGGCACAACACAAAGTTGGTACAAACTTCAAGGTACCTGCCCCCTTGGGCTTCTCCCAGCACGCATTCCCACTCCTAAGAATAAGACAAAACTAAAGCCAGACCAAGCTGAGGACTGCAAAGGGAGAGAGCATCTTCCGTCTGCTCCTTATCCCTCTGCTGGCTGCACGGGGTGGCTGGTATACCTGGCTGCTGTTCCTGGGAAACCTATTGCCCTAAATTTGGAATATGCTGAAATGGAGAAAAAAATGAGGAACCAAGGCATTTTCACATATTAAACTTAAGGACACTTAAGAGACAGCCTTCCTTTGTATCCATGGCAAAGTGTGTCTTACCTACAGAACAGCTAAGCTTCGTGTTTTTCTTGGCCAGATGGATTTTATGTAGCATCTGTGAGTAATTCTGCTAATAGATATCCACCCCTCCATCTGGATAAAGCTTAATTATTACCAAATCTAGTTATACAGTGATATAAAGACAGAAAGGAGAGAGAAAGGGAAATAGTTCATGTCAAACATTTTTGAATTTCAATTTTTTCAATAATGATACAGTTAGATAAGCAAATAAAATGAGATTAAAACCAGGTGAGCAAAGTGCAAAAGATTCTTGAAACTGAATAAGAAATTATTCCTTCCTTTAAAGAACAAGATGTTAGCTTTAAAGAAAGTGACGCATTTGGTTAAAATTTTAACATCTCACATACATCATAAGGCTTTTTCTTTTACTATAAAGCCCACTTAGAAGATACTAACATTTTAAATATGTGCAAAAGTTGTTTCTTCCTGATTTTTTTCCTAAATCAAGAATAAGTTCCAAAACTTTTAATACATGCCTATCCTTGGAATAGATTTTCTCTGCAAAAACACACGCGTGTGCACACACACACACCATTTGCTTTAGCTAATCCTTGGTGGTACTGACCTTTGGGGCTGGATGATTCTTTGTTGGGGGGACTGGCCTCTGCCCTAAGGATGTTTGGCAGCATCTCTGGTCTCTACCTGGTCAGCCCCAGGAGCATCTTCCAGCTATGACAACCCAAAATGTCTCCATACATTACCAAATGCCCCTGGGGGGCGGCAATAAAATCACCTCCAGTTGATTTTTTTTTAATGTATACAAGTGACTTAATTTATTAGTTTCCTGGCTTCTCTGCAAGGTATCATCTAAAGATTGTATAAAATGACAAGATCACTTTGCAGTAGATTTTTCACTTTGGTTTCCTTATCTTATTAGGACTTGGTACTAATTTCTTTATTTTAAGGGGTTGTAACGCTACAACGCCTGTTGATAGCTTCTGCGCTAAATCAATAAGAGATTGTTTGATCGGTTCTCTTGCTCTGCTCCTGGTTTGCTGGCGGCCGCGGGAGGTTTAGCTGTGGGTCTCCCGTCCCCAGCCAACCAGTGGCAGAGGGAGGCCAAGGCTCCCTCCTGCGCCTCTGGACCACGTCCCCCAAGTTAGAATCGCTATGACAGGGCAGTGTCCACTGCTCTGACCCAGGCACCAGCGTCGGCCTCACATTCATTGTGTCATTTGCCCCCACAACCCTGCCACAGATGCTGATTAACCCCAGGTGACAAATGAGAAACTGAGGCTCAGAAAGAGAAAGCGCTCGTTCAAACTCACACGGATCACAACAGTCAGGGCAGAATTTGAGTCATTCTCTCCCAATCCAGAAGCGGAGCCTCGTTCCTGTGCATTAGTTCTCTGTCTTCCTTTTCACTTGGACTTCTCTTCTCTCTGAAAAGCTTGATTTGATTTAGGGTATAACCTTCCCTCATTAATCTATTCTCCCTTAGGGTTGTTTTTTTTTAATATTCAATAAATAATTGGCCTTTGGAATTCCTTAAAAGCCTCCTTCAAGTATCCTGGAAAATCCAGGGCCACAGCCAAATCGGGCAGACCCATCAGCCGTGCACGCTCTGCAGCTGCAGAGCCGGGAGACGGGGTGCCCGGAGCCCACTGCCCCTGGCAGCTGTCTAGGCTGGCCTCAGGGTCATCAGGAGGGCCCAGCGAGGAGCCTGGGATTTCCCTTATGCTTTCAGTCTGTGAACACGCAGCTGCTCTCTCATCCCATTTTGCCAGCATCTTAAAAAAAATTTTTTTCATTGTATTCCAGCTCTTTCCTGAGCGGCACCAGGCCAGGCATTTCCAATTTCTCTATTCAGTGGAAAATAAACACCCATGTAAAGGCATGTGCCATGCTATGTATGCTGGCAGGGGTGGGGGCAGGAAAAGCAGCTTGGGGCTCCCAGGTGCTCAGAGGACACTCCCAAGAGCTCGGGGCACCAGGAAGGAAAAACCCCAGATCCCACGTGGTGGCAAGAGGCTGGGGGTGGGGGCTGGGGTGGGGGCAACAGACTCTCTGCATCAGAGAGAACTTCAAAGTTGTCGTCAAGAGTCTCTCCCTTTCTTTCTCTCTCTCTCTCCCTCTCTCTCCTCTCCCTCTTCCTCTCCCTTCCTCTCCTTCTGTCCTCTCCCACTCTTTTATCTGCCTGTCCTCTCCCTCTCTCTCTCTCTCTTCTCTCTATCCTCCCTCTCTCTCCCCCCCTCACCCTCTCTTTCTCTCTCTCACACACACATACCTAGATACAAGATACAGACCCCACCCTTTGCCTTACCATGTGCACCTCTGAGCAAGCTAAAATGACTAAAGAGCAAAGACAGCAGAATAGACAGAGGTATTGCGTGCCAAGACTTACCAGAATAATAAAGAAAAGGAGTCAAGAGCCAATGCGATCGGCAGCCTCCCAGGTCCTTGGAAGCTAGAGGGGACCCAGGCCACAGCCTTTGCTGTCATGGGGGAAGATGTGGCTGAACCTCTTCACATAGGAGACCCCCCACCACCACCACAATGCACTGGGCAGGGCATGGTGAAGCTCTGGGTCTCCAAGGACTGTGTAAACCAGCTTGCAGGCATGCACACCAGGAATTGCTCTCCAGTGGATGCTGGAACATTCCAATTACAGCATTTCGTTAAACAGAATGCCTTTTGTTTAAGTGGCAACATGACCTAGAAGGGAGAGAAATGAGCAAATGACAAGTTCAGAACAAGATCCATGTCAGAAAATCTGTAGATAATCCTAAATCAGAAGATCAAATAAGAAATTTGGGGTGATTTCCTCATACTCCTTCTGAAACATCCATGAAAGTATAAGGGTAAACTGCCCTTTAATTTTTTTAAAAAAAGTGTTTTCTTATATATAATGACAAAAGTAGGGGGTGGCAGAGGTGGATGGGAGGGGAACAGAATGGGAGTTTACATATAAAGTGTGTCAAAATTAAATTGTAGGTTGGAAACATATCTCAGTTTAATTTAGGAAAAGAATTCCCTTTATCCACACATTTCCCATGTGCCTCTATTTTTAAACTTTCTTCACTGTAAAGTGAAGCTCCGTGGGTCTCTTGAGTGTCATTAAACACAAACGTTCCTGCAAAGCTGAGCGAGTCACCATGATGCATCCTGGAAGCTAATCACCCGTAAGGCTTGCTCACCAGTAGGTGGAACCCACGGAGATGACAAAAATAGAGAAACCCAAAGTTATGATAACTTTAATAGCTGGCAGAACAGGACAGGGAGAACTCTGATGTGGGACAAGATTAAAAGGAAGATGGATGTAAGATTTCTGCCCTCCCTTTGGATGGATTAGGGCTCTTTGCAATTGGTGACTCTCACAGAAGGTAACAGGACACCCTCCTTCCATCCCCAAAGCTCCATCTCAGATTCACACCATCCCACCTGAAGTCCTCCAGGCTTCAGTGCTGCTTAGCAACCATCTATCTACCAAGTCCTGGATTTCTAAAATACTTTCCCCATCAGCTATTGTGTGTGTTACTGTCTCTTTACAGACCCGAACTTACCGCCATGCCCACCTCTCAAACAGCCCGATCACATCTTTTCTGTGAACATGGGGGAGGAATTTATTGCTTCTCCCTCACATCTAGACATGTTTTCCTCCTCCTCCTCCTCCTCCTCTCTTTTCTTTCTGTGTCAAAGGTAGACCATTACCCTCTTTGCTAAGGTACAAATTCAACCTTCTGGGACTTGATCCAATCAACTATCTCTCTGTCTTCAGTATTTTCATCCTCTCTCTTTCTACAGACTCATCTCCCTCAGTTTGTAAACATGCTCATTTCATGTCCTTTAAAGCAAAGAATCTTCTTTCGTCTTTGTCATTGCTCTTGAGTTTTATCTGAAGCAATAGTATCACCAGTTGGAAAACCTTCCTTCCTCCCATCTCCCAGTCAAGTCCTTACATTTGTCTATAATACTGGAGCCAAGCAAGACAAGAGACACCACCCTAGTTATTTAACAGTGAGAATTTAATGTATGGAGTTGATTAGATAGGAGCTGGAGGACTGGGGAGGCACAAGGGGGTACTGAGGTGAGACAGTGTTAATAACAGGTCTGCCAGCACCCCCAGGGCTGGGGGGACAAAAGGAAGAGGCGGGCTTATTAGAAACCATGAGCTTGGAGGAGAAGCCCTGCAGAGCCGAGACCCAGGTCTCTGAGCTGGTATTGGTGCCTAAGAACCTTGGAAGGGACCCCAA
Organism: Tolypeutes matacus; assembly: GCA_026826555.1. Lineage (NCBI taxonomy): Eukaryota > Metazoa > Chordata > Mammalia > Cingulata > Chlamyphoridae > Tolypeutes > Tolypeutes matacus. Next base: position 2,497,938 of record JAKSZT010054014.1, read on the forward strand.
GGGGCTCAGATGAGGGGAAAACTCAAAACTGGAATCAATTGCATGCTAGAATGAAGGTCACTAATGGAAGAATGCTGGTAGGAAATGCAGGCAAGAAGAAAGCTCAAGCCTCATCTCCCTCCCTGCCCTCCAGTCTGCCTGTCGTCCTTTTGACTGACCCTGACTGGGAGCCTCTGTCAAATGAGAAATGAAGTTTGCACAGTCTTCAGCATCACAGAGCAGAGTGGAGAATGGTGGGTTTGAAGCTGAGGACAATAGCTTAATCCCAGTGCACTCTTTGGCTAGTACTCAGCTTGCACACACTCTTATACACACCCATGAACTTGGACACAAACCAAAAATAATTTTAGAAATACCCTTCATCCCAAAAGGTGGACATATAAAATCTCAAAGGTATTTTGTCCCTCTATGGGTGATAGCCAAGCTCTCCATCTCTGGGAAATAGTAATTATTCTTCATGTTTAGCCCTGTTCCCATCTGAATATCCTCTTACCTAAAGACTAAAGCTAACTTCCAACAACAATTAATAAAAAGAGAAGGAGGAAAGAGAGAAGAAGAAATTAGTTAACACTCACACATACTCATGACAACCTAGAAGGAAAGTATACATAGTTGATCTGTACTTACTTCCATAGCTTGTCCCTAGGCTGCAGTTGACATGTGTGATTTCCTTCTTCTAATATCCATGCCATGTTTCCATAGCTCTCAGCCAGAATCTCCATGAGTTGGGATTCTTACCTGCTGGAGTGATTCAAACCTTCATAGCCAAGGAGTTGGAATGCTCTGGGATTCTGCCTTTTCCCCTGTAGTTTCCCATTAAGTTTTACTCTTGGACTTGGAAATATTACAAGGTACCTCCAGAGAACGCCCTGGGCTGCAGATCTCATGACCCCTGCTCCCACCATGTTACTGTAACCCCTGGCCATCAAGACCATCCGCCCCAGCAAGCAGAGTAACCTCCAATGGGCTAGTGATATAAAAAGCCCAAAATGGCCAAGAAGTCTCAACTTGCAGTTCAGTGAATGCACTGTTGAACCTCCTGTTTTCCCAAGCATTCCTCCTTTGGGACCTATGACTCCAAACCAGCAGAGCTAACACTGAAAGAGCAGAAGGCAAAAGTTCTAAGAGTGAGTTATTCTGGGCAATAGTGAAGGGTACTGCTCCCACTTTACCCCCTGACTTCCACAACCATGCATCCTGGCTATGGGCAAGACAGGACTGCACAGTCACCCCTAACTCAAAGCACATGCTGCCGGAGAGAACCCCCTTCCTCCAGAGCTCGGTTTTCTGGCTGTCACTGTGACTGCGTCTTCATCAGGCCCCTCCTACCTTCTACCAGATCAGCTGGATCTGGATGGTGGGGCGTGTGACTGACCAGTGAATTCCATCAGCACAAACCCATTGCTGCTCTTTTGCTGTGAAATTAGGTTTTGAGCAGAAGCACTGCTCTGCAGAATTCCAGCTTTAAGTCTCAGCTCTCCCCATCCACCCTGGACTGCTAAGTCAGATGGTCTGTGTTCAGAGCCATCTTCACCACCACTCCTCCCTCCCTGGGCTTCCAAACACCATGGGTTCCTCGTCCTCTTTTAAGCCATCATCCACTATCTCTTATATGTTGGCTAAAGACTGGATGTTGACTAAAGCTGTGGGGATAAAGACATGGCCAAGAAAGAAAATTTTAGAAAGAGGCAAGAATAGACACCAGTAGTAGGGGTTAAGGAATATATATTTGGGTCTGAGGTTAAAAAAAAAACAAAAATGGAAATCAAGAATCCTTTGACCCTGGTGTCCTCAAAAAGGAAAAGATGGAAAAGGCAAATAAAATAATCTTCAAAGTTCAGAAACTCATGAAGAGTAGAATTTCACAAATAAAAATATAATAAAAAATATAACCATGGTGGCCTTAGGATGCAGCTTGTTATTTTTCCTTTTTTGCTAAAATCTCAAAGATGCCTTCACATTCTGCAAAGCCTGAACATTTTGAATGACATTTTAGGGCACTGGCAAAACGTAGCCATCAATCTGGAAGACATATTGTATAGTCCCAAGAGTTGGAGAACCAAGAAGAGGTCTCTGCTGAGAAAAGAGAAGGACTGAAGAAAATGCCATTTGATGCTGGGGGGAAAGGGGGGAGGTCCATTTAGAGAGAGGGCATGGGGAAGGTGGACGAGCCCCAAGTAGGACTGTAAATAACAATGAGGCAGTGTCCTCCTTCACTCTTCCTCTTCGCAGAAGCATGGCGGGATAATTTAGGACGGGCAACCAATCCTGGGGATGAAACAGGGATTCAGGGTGGGCCCTAGGAGGCGCTGGGCTGCGAGCAGCTATGCGGCAATGCCTGCCTGAGGAAATCGTGAGGGCTCTTTTTCCAGAGACGTTACAGCAAAGTCACAGCAAACACACCCTGTGCCAATCTGGGCCAAGTCTGGCCTGGGAGCGACGTCTCCATGAGCCCTCCTGGCCCAGCTCAAGCTTGCACCCCAAACAGAGGTCAGGCTTCCAAATTAACAGATTAGGCTGAGTCAATTAATAGAGTTTCCTGGGTCTTAGGACTAAAGTGTTCAACCAGCCCTTTAACAGCACATTGCTAACCTGTGGGGCTCAGAGAAATCAGAGGTGGATGTGGCAGGAAGCGTGGCAAGGTGAGTCATCTTGGGCTCTTTAGCCAAGTGGGCCCATATATTTATCGGTACGAATGACAGTGCCTCTTTAAGCCCGATCTGCTCAGGAAAAAACATAAAATTCAGTATTATTTGTTATTAAAGGGAGGTGTTTAATAACAAATAGTAATGTGCCATGATCACAGTCAAGTCAGAGCAGATCTACAAATTAAGCCAAAGGCTAGACAAACCTGTCCTCACACCATGCACAGACACACATGCATGTGCACATGTATTTCCACATGCACACACATGCATGCATGCACAACACCCAATCACCACGTACATACACACATCCATCACACATCCATGCACACACATATGCACACACACCCACACAAACACATACACACGCACATGCCTGTCACACACATGTACACACAAACACACATGTGTGCACACACATCCATGCAATCACATGCACACCACACAAACACATGCACACGTGTACGCAAATGCACACACATAGCCCACATAATCGCCACACACATGCACACACATGCATGCATACAGGGACATACGTGCATGCATGTACAGATCCATACAGTCACCATGAACATGCACACACCCATCACACACACACATGCACACAGAAACACATGTGTGTGCACATGCCCTGCACAATCACAATACATATCACACATGTACAAACATATATGTGCACACAGACCACACACCACATACATGTGCACACATGCATACGTGCCCCACATGCATGTGCAAACACACCACGCAGCACACACTTCTGAGGGGCATTGGCTGGTTTAAATGGCCAGAAGGCACAGGCACCTCAGCGCCTCCCCTGCACCCCTGGGAACTCTGCACCTGCCATCATCACTGCACTTCTCAAGCACACCGTATCCCCTTATGGGCCTGTCCCTTGACCATCCTGTGTGGCCCTTGAGGGCAGAGTCTGCATTTCTCTCTGTGCTCCCAGTGCCAGCCGGGTGTGCCCCCTGATCTTGGAGAGTTATTCCAAAATGAAGCCCCCCCAGGCCAGTAGCTCCAGCTGCCACGCGGATCATCCCCTCCTTTTACAGCCAAGAGGGTGAGGAATTCAACTGCTGCTGCCGTGTGGGCGACAGAAGGCTGAGGCAGCCCAGGGATTGGAGCTGCAACAACTAGAAAACCAGACAGTGTTTTAATCCTGTTTCAGAGCTCAGAGAGCCGACTTGGACCAAGCACCCAGCACCTTTGTTAAGAGAAAAGACATAGCACTATTATTTCAGTAACCTAGGAGATGCCCTTTTCTCGGTCCAATTGTCCTTTTTATTTTACCTCTTCCCCTCCCAGCAAGGGTAAAACTGCATGAGCTAATGCCTGCAGACCTCACTGAAAATGCAAAGCACAGAACGCTGCCCTGGGTTGCAGAGCTCCAGCCTGCAAAGTGCTCTTTGTTGTTTTGAACGGCCTTGGCGCTTCCTTCCTCTAGGTGCTCGCTGCCATGGTGCAAGGATTTATTCTGCTCGCCTGGTCTCCCCGGACGCTGAGGGTGGAAGATGCCTGACGGGACTCAGAGCCACAACCGTAGTAAAATATATCATCGCTGTCCCTAACACAAAGCCAAGCCAAGTCCCAGCTTCCACCAGCATCCAGTGCTGAGGTCAGCCAAGGACGCTGAATGATTTCACCCTTGTTCTCTCCTTCCCTGCAAAGTTTGCAATTGCTGGGTGCCTCTGGAGCCCCAGGAAAGCCTCTGGCCAGGTCCTTGATAATTTTAATCATTATGCTGAGTGATGATACCTGTGGTTACTCGTCACCTTTCAACAACCTGGCCTAGCAACAGTAAACGGAAGGTGCCAGAATCTGGAATGCAGCATACTCCACGGCCAGCTCACTTAATATGCCTGGGCTGCATGGACAGTTAGGGGAGTGGCCAGGAGGAGGAGGGGAGCCTTGCCCAGACTGCACTCCAGTATCCCAAGAGAACCGACACCAAGAGAAAAAAAGGAAAACTCAATTTTTATTGTCAAAGCAAAGACTTTTATTGACAAGAGGCAGAATGAAATTTTGCGGTAATCAGAAAACATCATTCTGGAGGCACATGCTAAATGCTCAGGCAGAGACCCACAGGGTCCCTTGGTGGATGTCATGTGCTCATTTGCATATCTATTTATGATGGGATGAGACCATCTATTTTGAAAAGAGTGGACGGCTACAGTGCTGGAGAAAAACAGCCCTTGTGTCCAGCTCCAGTGCGTCTCAGTGGGTCTCGGTGGAAACTGGCCCAGCTCTGGACCCTCGAGTTCTGAAGGACATGAAGAAATGGATGTATGAATGAATGAAGTCACAGAATTGTCACCTATGAGAAAACCCAAAAATCACCAATGTAAGGTGACTGTAACTGAGCCTTTATTCAACTGCCTCAGGGAGCTGGGTGAGGGCTGAGTACCGTCGGGGGGTGGGGGTCCCCTTTGACAAGGTACATGCCCCGGTGGGTCAACAGCAGTGAGACTGCAGAGTAAGCACGAGGCGTGTTGCTCGACCCCACCTCAGTCTCCCTCTGCACCCACGGGCCCCGCCAGGCTTAGCTGCACCCCGATTTGCCACCCTCTGCAGGCATTTTACCGTCTGGCTCTGAAAGAGGCAGAGAAGCAGAGAAGCAGCTCAGAAGCTCACGCAGCCCACCAGAGTCTAAGCCTGGGGCGCAGGGAGACCCCCACACTGAGGCAGCACCAAAGTGTCCTTACTGATGGGTTAAAAGCAGAGATTAGGGAAGAACCTAAAGACAAAGCGGGGACGGGGAAGGCGAACGAGGGGACAGGGCTTAGTAAGGGAAGAAAGCAGACTCAGAAGTTCCCTTGAGTTGGGGCTCAACATATTTTAGCCACAGAGCCTCCGTTTCCCTCTAAGAAATGCACTTCCCTCTCTGGCTCCTGGGACGAGCTGGAAAGCCACTGGGCTCTGATTGCGTCTTCATGTTTATGCTAAATGTTCAGACTTGAAAATAATCCTGAAGGCTACGGGTGTGTTATACTGCACACAGCAGAATGCAAATACGGGGGACAGCGTACAAGCAGACTCAGCTTGTGTGTCTGCTCAGAGGCATCCCTTCCATCCTCTGAGAGCACGGAGAGCCGTCCAGGTGTCACTGTCACCAGTCTGTCCATCCGTCCGTCCCTCCACTTACAGTCTTGTCCCTCTGCCCATCCATTCCAAGTCCTTCCCAATGAGCCACTCCCTCATTTTCTCTGCCAGCCTACAACTTTCCAGGCATTCCTTGGGAACCTACGTCATGGGAGCAGACAGTGAGAGCAGAGGGGCTGCAGGCCGTGAAGGGACAGGTCGAGGGAGGGGAGATTCCTGCTGCTGCCCTGTGCCGGCTTCTCGCTCCAGGGCTCTGCAAGCCCCTCTGCTGCCCTCCTTGCTTTCTCTCCTGCTCCCTGCATTAAGCATCCAGAAATCTGGTTGTTTCACTCCCCTGCTAAAGGCACTCCAGTCTTCCTTGGGACAAAAACAAGGTTCTGCAGGAGCCTACCAGGCCCTGTCTTTCCGGGGTCCTCACTCTGCCAGCAGCCTTGCCCTCCACCTTTTCAGAGCCTGTCCCTAGCAGGACCTTCCCCGGCCACCCAGACGAAAGTCCTTCCTCCTCCATCAGTTTCTCAGGGGCACCCGTTTTCCTTTGTGGCAGTTTTCAAAACTTACAATTCTACAACTGCTTCGCTTTGGCTGATCTCATGCCTGTGCCCGCCTTCTCCCTAGGAGCACAAGGACCTCGTCTGCTCAGCTGTCGTGGGCACATGGTGCCCCCACTGATCACAGCACCTGGCATGTCGAAGGCATCCATAAATTATTGTCGAATGGGGCAGGAGTTTTCTCATGGCTACAGACAAAGGGAGGCAGCAATGGCTGGTGGATTCCTTCCCAAGATGAATTTTTAACTAAAAGGATCAGAAAGATTCCTCCACTGTAACATATACACAATTATTTTTAGATATATAGTATACATAAAATACTTGTATGATCATATGTATATATTTATACAGTTATACCTAATGAAATTCTGAAATAATGGAAAAATATTTAAAAATGAAGGAACTGTCCCCTTTAGATTTTCATCTCAACTATATTTTCAAGCTACATCCCCCAGTGAGTATTCTGACTTCAGAGTTCTTAAAATACTAAAAGAATATATATAAAATGACATCAATTATAAGACTCATCTCAAATCAGAGATGTTGTTCTACCACCCCAAAACTCAGTGGTATGAAATCGCATCCACCCTATTATGCTCATGGATTCCATAGGTCAGGAATCTGTATGGGCACAGCAGCGGAGGCCTGCCTCTGCTCTTCAATGCCTGGACTCTCTGTTGGGGAGCCCTGAGCTACGGGGACTCACTCCAACAGCTGGGATCTAGAATAGCCTGGAAGGTTGGTCACTCGTGTGCCTGGAGCCTGGGCTGGGTGACTCCAAGGCTGGACTCAGCGCTCACTTCCAACCGTATCACAATGTCTCTCCAAGTGGCTCGGGCTTCGCAAAGCATGGCGGTGGGGTAGCGAGAGGCACCCTTCCAAGAGGAAGCACCCAGAAAGGAAGGCTTCCGAGAGAGACAGACAGAAGGTGCATGGCCAAGCTCATTAGCCTTGGAAGTCACCCAGCATTGCTTGTCCCTCTGTTGGTTACAAGCGAGTCACTGAGGCCTAAATACAAGACGTGAGCAAGGAAATTAGAGCCAGCTCTTGTGAGTCGGGGCGGGTAGCAGAGTCACTCTGCAGAAGAGCAGGTGGAATGGGAAATTCCATTGCAGCCATCCTTGGACAATTCAATCAGGCACCAACATTAAAATGTGAAACCGTGTATAGCATAAAATTGATTAAATGTGGCATCTACCCACTGGCTATTTGAAGAGGGATGTGTGTGTGCACATGCACACTTGTGCTTGCTTATTTATAACATTTTCAAAACATATTGCGGAGGGGACATCACTGCACACCAGACGTCCTTGAGCTGTATCACATTTCCCAGCCCCCTGGCGATGAGTCTGGCCACGGAACCATTTCTGGCCAATAGGACGCAGGCAGTGGCTTAGTCTGTTATTCCAGGCTGACTCCTTCAAGAGCCCCAGCTTGATGCTCCAGGCTTCTTCTCCTGCCGGGGCTACTGTTGAGGCCATTGGTTCCATATATGTAGCTACCGGTTAGACCACAGCCCCTATCTCACCATGTGGCAAGGAATGCACAGTATGGGCAAGATATAGAATTTCATTGTGATGAGCCTCTGTGATTTGGGGATTTTCCCATTACCTCAGCCTAGTATAATGTTAAAATAATGAGTGGGAGAGAGTGTGGTCTACAGTGTGAACTGTGGTCTATGGTTGGTGGCAAGGCTCCAGGATGTGTAAGTTCATTGAGGGTGGTGGGCCACACTGTGGGAGATGTTTGTGTGGGATGTGATGGGAGGTGTGGGAGGTGGACAACATGGGAATCCCAGTGGGTTCCGTGTAATATTTTGGGTAATCTAAGCACCTCTTAAAATATATGTATATATATATATATATATATAAACAACATTTTTATAAGCAAATACACATATATGCATATATATTTATATATCATTTTGCAAATGTTTGTATGTATTGTGAGAATTTTGATTTTTACCCATAATAAAAAATAAAAAATAAATAATAATAATAATAATAATAATAATATAGATACTGATACAAAAGTTGAGAGCTACTGAAGTAAAGGTCCACGATATGTGGTATTGACTCAGTGGTAGAGCATTTGTTAGCAAAGAAACTGATATCAGAAGCAAAAACAAAGGAGATCCATATTATCAAATGCCAAAGGGGTAGTGTGTACTTGTGTTTGGGAAGATATTATAAGAAAGACAAATGAATGGGAAATAATTGCCTAGTTTGCAAGCACAGTTGAAAGAGAATAGAGAGAGTACAGAGCTGGGGACTTTGCAATGTGGGATGACTAGTTTTAGACCCCAAAGAATAAGAGATGGGACTTTAAAAAACTTTTAGTTATGAAAATCCAATGAAACTTCAAAGTAGCCACCATTAAGGAAAAAGAGATTTATGGGGATGACAAAGCAAAGAAATATAGCACATTTGCCTAAAAAAGAATTAGTGATATGTTTAGAGCAAAAGACTAGAGTCTACTAAGTTTTCACAGGAATTATTTATTTTGCCATATGAATTGTGACCCTGACAAAAAAACATGTCAATGTTTGAGGCTTGAGATCCCAACATTTTGAAGGCAGGAAGTGGGCTGACAAAGCTATGCAACCCTCAAAATACATATATTTCCCAAAGTACATATCTTATTGAGTCAAACACAATAGTGTACAGGAGGCCTTGCCAGAAAGTAGACTCAGAAGCCAAAGAAAACAATGAACAAGAGAGTTTCTCCTAGACACAGTAATCCAGAGGCAATAAGGGAATATCCCCATCTCCTGACTGGGGACCTTTGTCATGTCTGCTGGCTGATTTCAGAATTGACATGAACCAGTGACATCCCATTTTTCAACTTTTTGAATGGAAACATGCAAAGGTATTTAGTCAAACCTCAAAACCAGAGGGAACAGTCTCCACAAGACTTCTTTCACTTCAGATCCCAGCTACAAGTTCAGGGAGCCCCAGAACCACCCTCATTTAATATCAGCTAGCTAAAAGTTGAGGGATCCTGTAGCAATTTGGTATTATTTATGAATTGCAAAAATAGATATTGGATTGTGTTTGTGAACTGGTCTGTTCCTCCGGGCATATTAGATTATATTGGATTCAGAGGTTTCACATTTACTTGATTAAATTATGATTAAGACTTTGACTGGGCCACATCAGTAGGACTTTGAGTCCCTGCTCCCGTGGTGGGCAGGGATTCACAGAGAAAATGTCACAGCAAAGGAGACAGTGGAGTTTTTAATGCTGGAGCCCTGGGAAGCAAATACACAGAGAAGCAGATATGTGAGAAAAGAGAGAAGGCTCCATTAGACACAGCAGAGGTCCTAGAAAGAGAGACAACCCATTCACCTGATAGTTTACAGCTGGCCTTGTAGAGAGAGCAGAGCAGCTGAGCCTGGAGAGAAACAAGCCATGGGAGAGAAATGAGACTTATCCCAGCCTAAAGCTGATATTGGAAGAAGCAGGACCACGGAACCTTAAGAGGAAGAGAAAGACTGAACCCTTGCAGATGTCGGCAGCCATCTTGCTCCAACACATGGCAACCAACTTTGGTGAGGGAAGAAACTTATGCTTTATGGCCTGGTAACTGTAAGCTTCTACCCCAAATAAATACCCTTTATAAAAGCCAACAGATTTCTGGTATTTTGCATCAGCACCTCTTTGACTGACTAATACAGGTCCAAACAAGCAGCCTTAGGTCCAATAATTTACTAGAATGACTCACAGAACTCAGGAGAGTGCTTTTACTTATGATTACTGTTTTGTTATAGCAAAAAGTGTTGCAACCATCCCAGAATCCTCAGGTTTGTGGAATGAACAATGGACTAGAGTGGACTTACTGTTATTCTACTATAGACTTATTGTTATTCTAGCAATGGAAGAACTTTCATCATTGATGTGAAGGCAGTAGCCACTGGAGGTTCTGAGGGAAGGGAGAGTGAAAAACAGGTGTAATATGGGGGCATTTTGGGGACATTGGAATTGTCCTGAATGATGTTGCAATGATGGATACAGGTCATTAAATATTTTGTCATAACATACAAAATTGTGCGGGACAGAGTATAAACTATAATGCAATCTATGATCCACACTTAATGGCAGTGCTCCAATATGTATTCATCAATTATAACAAATTTACCACACTATTGAAGGATGTTGTTAATGTGGGAAAGCATGGGAGGGGTAGGGAGTGGGGCATATGGGAATCCTCTATTTTTTATGTAACATTTATGTAATCTAAAGCATTTTTTTTTTATTTTAAGTATTAAAAATAAGGGATGCAAATTAAATCTTCCCAGAGAAGACACAGGATGCATAGGACATATTTTTGGAGGCATCCAAATGCAGAGCTTCTGGTAGTCCCCTCCCTGTGGAGTCCTGGATGTTATTATCTACTTGCAGTCTTACAGTCACTATGTGACTATAGGCACAGAGTATTGCCAACCAGGGAATATTCCTGAGCTTCAGGGTCCAGAGTTTTATTGGGACTTTATACAAATGCATGACTGATGGATTGTTTTCCCATGTGACTGAACTCAATCCTTAGCTCCCTCTCCCTCCCTGGAGGTCAAGCTAATATGACATGGTTCAAAGTACCTATCTTCTAATGACATGGTTGGCCCTTCTGGCATGACCCACCCCACACAAAGTCTATTGGATGTGTCCAGTCCACCCTGAGTTATTTTATTAGCAAAAACCATCAGGTATGGTCCAAGGAGCCCACCACGAATAACAAAGAAACTCCTATCACTCAGGAAATCCCAAGTGTTCAGAGATTACCTTCCAGGAGCCAAAAACAAAACAAGGCTGAATTCCTTACCACAGAGAATGTCCATTGCAGTTAACTTGTCCTGGATCTGTTATCGTATATTGAGTGTGTTGCCCAGGTGATGTTGGAAGGAACATGGACAACTTCTCTTTGTGGTTACAGGTCTGGGCTAAGAGAAATTATGGCTGGACCTGATGTAGGAGCCACTATGCATTCCACAGAGGTCCTAGGTCTAAGAGCTCAATTCATCACCTGGATGGGATGTTGTCTTTCCTGAGAAGTACTGGACTTATTCTACCTATGAGAACAAAGGAAGTCTATCAATCAGGGTTGCAGCAGGAAACAGATGGAACACACAAAGGAGCAAAGGCATGGACAGGTTTAAAGAAGTCTACTACGGATGGTAATAATGGAAGGACTGGCAACAGTAGGAAACCATAACCATCCCCAAGAATGAAGAGGCAAAGGGAGGTCCTGGGGAGAGATGAAGCTATTGAAGGGGGAATGTCCAACATGAGCTATGGCCTTCAGTAAAGGAAAACTGACTTGACCAAACTATGGCATAGGACAGAAGATGCTGGAAGAATCAGTGGCCAGGCTTCTCTGTCCTCCAGCTCTTTGATCTCCATGGTGCCTTCCCTTGGACAAATTCAAGTAGAAGCTAAAAAGCGGGAGCACAGACAATATAGGTTATAGAGGTTGCTCTTCCAGTGCAAGAGGAGGGCAGGGAAGGGTGACAGTTGATGGGGCACTTCAAATAAATATTTAGTAACAAGAAGGTCAAAACATGGTAGATGCATTCACTGCTCAATGGATATCTATGTGCTCCCCTTACAGTTCAGTGAGGCCATGTTTTAGTTTGGCCAATGGACTGTGAGGAAAGTAAAGTATGATAATGCTGGGCAAAGCATTCAAGAATGGGTGCATAACCCTCAAGTTCTCTTTTCTTGCTGAAGAATTGAGAAGGATGCACAGTATAGCCATAAGATGGAGACTGGTTCCCTGTGTTACTGTGTGGAGTAGAAACTCCTGCTACTCTGCACGGGATGTGGTGAGAAATAAACCTTTGTCATGTTAAGCCTCTGAGATTTCAGAGTTAATTTGTTACCATGGCATATACCTAGATAAATATATATTTATATGTATGCTTTATTTATATTTACAGTTGATATTATTGAGGATTCTGTATCTGAGAATTTGCCTACTCACTAAAATTTATTTGTAATCCCCAAAGCAATATTTGTGGTGCTTTCACAGTCATTTATGGATGAGTCACCTTATGAGCATGCTCCCAGTTGAACAAGGTGACACTCTGCCTTCTCGTTTCAGCTTTCATACTGTAAACGTATCCTTTTCCTATTATATTTAGTGCCGATTTTTCCTTCATTTCATGCTTTTTGTTGGTGATTTTGCCATGTAAAATGCCCTGCAAATGTAGTGCTGCAGTGCTGCCTTGTGTTTCTAAGTGCAAGAAGACAGTGATGTGCCTTATGGAGAAAATACACCTTTAGATAAGCTTTGTCCAGGGATGAGTTATAGTGCTGCTGATCATGAGTTCAGTGTTAAATATGTACTAAATAAGGTATGTTAAATACATATACTTAAAACAAGGGTATGTAGTAATCGGCTGGTGAAAATGCTGTGATCAGAGGCCCACAGGAACCTAACCTAGGAGCAACATTTTGGTATTTATTAACACAGTGTCTGTGGCAACTTCACAGGACCTCACTCCTGCAGATAATCAGAACTGACTGAATATATGTGATTTGAAAAGAGTTTATGGTATTAAAATTATTGAGTTATATTTCTCAAATGTTATAATGTTACCAAACAAATGACCTGGGTTACTCTGTGTGTGTGTGTGAGTAAGGGGGGGGGGGGTCTGTGTATGTTGGAGGTGGAAGGGAAGCAGTACTGTGAATTTAGGTTGTACATGGAATAAGCTTCCCCTAAAACCTGATATGTATACTCTACACTCAGTACTATTCTAGTATTTTGGTCATTGCTTTAGTTTGCTAAAAGCTGCCAAAAGCAATATGCCAGAAATTGGTTGGCTTTTACAATGGGAATTTATTAACTTAAAAGCTTACATTTCTGAGTCCAAGAAAGTGTCCAAATCAAGGCATCATAATGCAATGCTTTCTCCCCAAAGACTAGCATATGGTGGCATCTCCTGGTCTTTCCCTTCTCTTCCAGGTTTCATTCCTTTCGCTTCTGGCTTCCTCTCTCCTGGATTCTTTTGATTTCAGCTCCTTGCTCTCATGGCATTCTCTCTCTACTCCTGTGGCTTTTTCTTTTGTAGCTCTCTGTATTTATCTCATTTATAAAGGACTCCAGTAAAAGGATTAAGACCCACCCTGGGTCACACCTTACTGAAGTAATCTAATGAAAAGCTCCCATCTACAATAGGTTCATACCCACAGGAATGGACTAGTCCTAAGGACATGATTTTCTGGGGTCCATGAAAATCTGAAATGACCACAGTCACTAAATAATAAATAGAAATGAAGTAATAAAATTAATTAAAAGGCATCAGATTTTAAATACATCTCTCGGTCACTAGAATATATCTGTAAGTGTGCCTGGCCACCACCCTCAAAGTGGATCACACCCAGCCCCCCAAAAGGGATACTCTCTCCTGAGCACCCAGAAAGTCCATGCTGTCCCTCTCACAGGCCCTCTGATTCATTCACTCTAAAAATATTCTTTTAGCACCCACCATATGTCAGGTGCTCTGCTGGGCAACAGGGACCCAACAGTGAAGCAAATCCATTATGATCCAGGTGCTTGGGGAGCTTAAATCTTGGATGGAGACATGAATCAAATGCTCACATGAAGTTCCGGAAAAACACGTCAGTGACAAGTGGCTGTCACAAGGCTGGAGGGGTGAGTGGGTCCAGAACTGGCACCGTTTTATATGTGATTTGACCATTCGTTTCAGCTGGAAAGGAAGGTCCTGATTATACCTGGTGCCCTGGCTTCCCATTTGATTTAAAATTTGTTTCAGATTTTTCCATTTTAATCAAGTGTAAATTAATAGTTGCACCAAAATAAATTGGAATGGGTCCAGTCAAGCGCTTCTTCATTGCTCCAGCTATAGGCATAGCCAGGTCTAAGGGTGCATGAGACTCATATGACCTTTTCAAGGGCAGTGTGCAGGACACTTGCTGATAAAAATGCTTAGACACATGCAGCTAGGAGTAGCTACATCCTTCTTTTCTCAAGTGGTAATGGGATTTTCTTTAATCTGCTGTCCCTGCCATCTGTTTGATTTACTAACCAGTTTTGTCACAATGCTTGCTGAAGCTTACAAGATACATCACACTACCAGGCCCATTCACGAGCTTAGTGGCAATGTGAAATTATAGGTGAGGGGTGTGGGAAATAGAGGCAGAAAAGCCATGATCTGGAGCATCTGAATGTTCTTTCTATTGTAGCATCATTAATATAACATAACAACATAACATAACATAACATAACATAACATAACATAACATAACATAACAAAATATAATATATTATAATATAATATAATATAATATAATATAATATAATATAATATAATATAATTAATATAATATAATATAATATAATATAAAAATTATTTCTTTATTTTATTTGGCTTTTTTTTTTTTCATTAAACACATTCAGCAACAACAAGCTACAAAAATGCATGCGTCTTAGTTCCCAAAGGTTGCCACGAAAAGGTACCACAAACTGGGTGACTTCAAACAGCAGAGATTTATCGTCCCCTACTTCTGAGGCCAGAGGTCTGAGATCGAGCCGTCAGCAGGGCCATGCTTCCTCTGGAGCCTGCTGGGAAGGTTCTGTCCCCTGCCTCTCCTCTGGCTTCTGCCGTGGCTTTGCCAGCCATCCGTGGGTTCTCTGCCTCAGTTGTCACATGGTATTCTTCACTCAGTCTCTCTGTCTGTGTCCAGTTCTCCCCTCTTGTAAGGACACCAGTCATATTGGATAAGGGCCCATCTTATCTAATATCATCTTCAAAGACTCTATTTCCAAATACAGCCACATCCACAAGATTAGAAGCGAGAACTTCAACATGTCTTTTGGCAGGACAGAGTTCAACCCACAATAGCATATTTAATAAAAATATTGTTTCCATTTCTCAAGAATTTGGGTGGTAATATTTGTCAATATTTACCATCCAACATGGGCAT
This sequence comes from Tolypeutes matacus, assembly GCA_026826555.1. NCBI lineage: Eukaryota > Metazoa > Chordata > Mammalia > Cingulata > Chlamyphoridae > Tolypeutes > Tolypeutes matacus. Next base: position 2,513,178 of record JAKSZT010054014.1, read on the forward strand.
GCAGGACCTGGGACATCCAAGGCCACATAAAAACTAAAAGACGCAAATCTGCAGAGGAAGTATCAGTTATTTTAATAAGATAATCCTGGAAAGGGCAATTTAACACAAGCAGTTACACAAGGTGAATTTACTTATGCTGGGTAGCTTGACTTTAAATGCAATGACTGTTTTATAAATTACTTTTGACCATTTCAATTTCAAGTTTTCTTGTGCATGTACAGAAAGTGAAGAAATAGCTATTAATAAGTTGGTTCCATACCAGGAAAACTTTGCCAACACTTAAATGACACCAGTTTTATATCAATATTGTCAGATGCTTCAAATTGAAATCCAGATAATTATTATGATGGTTAAACGTTTTTTTCCAATGCTTGGAGTCAAAGAAAAGCTTTTGATTGTATATTCTGATGAAGGTAAAACATCTGACATTATTGTTAGTGCTATTGTATATTCAATCAAAACTTCATTATTGAACATACAATTATTTGTTTTTGTGCAAGATGTGAGCACAAATTTTGGTACAATAAACATCATGTCAAAAGCAATGCTCTCACTAAACTAAAACTCTATGGATCATAATTTCATTTGGAATTGATTATGGTAAATACATAATCCACAAATGCATCCAAACATGCTGCAATAGTCTACTAGTCAAAATCAGAGCTTAATTATTAGATGCACAAATTTTTAACATATGGATGGTAAATAAACCAGATTTTTTTCTAGTTAAAGATTATGTTAAATGCAAAAAAGAGCTTGATACAACAAATGATGCTGGAAGAACTAGGTAGCCATATGGAAATAAAATTAAACATTGACCTTTAAAGGTAATTCAAGATGGATCAATAGACCTAAATGTAAAGTTAAAGCCATAAAACCTCTAAATTGAAAATAAGAGTTTATCTTATTACAAGGTTTTTTATCTTCTAATTAGAAGAGGAAAAAAAGATAAACTCAACCTCATCAAAATTATAAACTCAAAGGACACAATCAAGAAAATGAAAAAGCAAGCCACAGGTACAGAAATATGGTCACAATGTAATATCTGACTAAGAATATATTTTTAAAACTCGACAAATCAATAATAAAGCCAAACAACCTAATTTTAAAAGGGGTGAAAAGATTTGAGCCAATAATTCATAGAAGAAAATACATGGACAGCCAATAAACTCATGCAAGAAATTCAACATTAGTCATCAGAGATATGCATATTAAAATAAAGAAATACCACTTCATTCCTATTAGAATGGCTAAAATTAAAATGACTGAAAATATCAAGTGTTATCAAGGATCTGGAGCAAGCTGGACCTCTCATACATTTCTGGTGGGAATACAAAATAGTATAGTCCTTTGGAAAACAGATTAGTAGTTTCTTGCCATGCAACTCAACAGTCCCACTCCTAGGTATTTAGCTAAGAGTAATGAAAGTATATGACCATAAAATGACTCATATTCATAATAGCTCAAAACAGGAAATCATCCAGCATCCATCAATAAGAGATTAGATAAGCAAATTGAGGTATAATCATACAGTGAAAGAACTTAGCAACATAAAGGAACAAAGTACGATACATAGAATAACATGGAGAAATTTCAAAAACATCATCCTGAACAAAAGAAGCCAGACATAAATGCATACTTATAACTGTATATGTGAATTTCAATAACAGGCAAAATGAATTCATGCTGCTAGAAATCAAAACAGTAGCTGTCTCTGGGGACAGGGGCAAAGATTAACTGGAAAGCAGCTCACAGGACGTTTCTGTGATAAGGGAAATACTCAGCGTCTGCTTGGGATGTGGGTACCCAGGTGTGTCTACCTTTGCCAAATCTCATCAAAATGTACATATGAGAGTTTTTGGACTTTAAGTTATACCTCAACAAGGAAGCACAAATGACTATTTTATGGAGTGTATTAGTTTCCTGTTGCTACTGTAACAAATTGCCACAATCTTACTGGCTTAAAATGACACAAATGTATTACCTTACAATTCTGCAGGTCAGAGTCCAACACAGGTCTCACTGCACTAGAGCCAAGGTGCCACAGGGCTGCATTCCTTTTTGGAGGCTCTAGGAGAGAATGTATTTTCTTGCTTTCCCAGCTTCTAGAGTCTGCCTGCATTGTTTGACTCATGTCCTCCTTCCTCCGTCTTCAAAGCAAGCAATAGGGGGTGGAATCCTTCTCACATGGCCTCCCTCTTCCATTTTCAAGAGCCCCTGTAATTAAATTGGGTCCACCTGGGGAGTGGATGTGGCTCAAGTAGTTGAGAACCCACTTCCCACACGGGAGGTCCCAGGTTCAGTTTCCAGTGCCTCTTAAACACACACACACACACACACACACAAAACGAGCAGACATTGAGCAAAAACAATGAGCAGACAACGAGCAGAAAACAAAATGAGCAGGGAGTGGATGTGGCTCAGGCAGTTGAGGGCCCGCCTCCCACACAGGAGGTCCCAGGTTCAGTTCCTGGTGCCTCCTAAAGAAAAAACAAACAGATAACGAGCAGACAACTAGCAAATAGAACAAGCAGAAAATGAACACAAACAATGAGCAAAAACAACAAGCAAAAACTATGAGCAAACAGATGAGGAAGCCCGCCATCTCAAGGGGGAAAAAATTGGATCCACGAAAATCTCCTTGTTTATCATCAGCTGATTAGCAACCTTAATTCCATTGGCTACTTTAGTTCCTCTTTGCCTTTAACATAACATATTCACAGGTTTCAGGGAATAGACCATAGACATATTTGGGGGGCTGTTATTCTGCCTATGAGATGGGGATGGAGGTCAGATAGAAGAGACCATGGTGGGAGGGCCAAAGACTGAGGAGGAGAGGGCTGGAAATACTCTAAAGCTTTATCTCGGAGGTGGTGATACAGGTATGCTAATTTTATTAAAATGTATCATGATTAAGCTGCAATTCTAAAATTTATGTATCTTATAAATTTACATATATCACATAAAAGTTTTTTTTCCAAAAAGGCATGTGCCTTTGAAGAACTATGTTTGTAAATTACCCAGAGTGTCCTATAAAGGTGTTGAATGTTTTAAAGTTGTCTGGACAAAATTGGACAATTTTAAGTCCAAGTATTCAGTAAATTCAGGGCAAGAGACCCCTAGCTTTTCACATAATTTTCAGAAAATTTCAATTATCTAAAACAAAGTCAGCAAATAAAAAGAAAATGAAATTTAGCCCTAAATATCAAATAAGCAACTAAACAAATTTAAAAATGAGTGTTTATATAATGTTCAAAGAACAGTTTAATGTTTAAGTTTTACCTCTCAGCTTTTGTGAAGAATTTTTGGTGGAATTTCAGGTTTTAATTGCATAAATATGTATCTGGCATGAGATCAGGGTGGAATTGAGGAGACCTAAGATTTTCAATGTCAAAACTTAGCGGAACGTTTAAAACATTCATAAATTGAGACAATTTATTCAAAAATTTTGTCTCAAAAGTATTTGCCAAAGAATAATATTCTAAACGGAGGCAAAAAGTCAGAAGCTGTGAAGATATTTGGCCTGAAACATTTATGTATTTCTAAGAAAATTAGAATTGAGAATTTCCTTCTTTGTCAAAAAGAACTTTCCTGAGCTTCTCAGGTATCTCAGCATCTGTAGAAAGAATATTCTCTCAATTAAAAATGCTATGATTATAGAGAAGATTCAATTGAAAGTAGCAATAGCTTCAAATTTATTGACCATAAAATGGAACTTTATGGAATATTACAACTAATTTTTGGAAAAATTTAAAAAGGAGAATCATATTTTTTAAAATATGTTCTACAGAAAAATACCACCAGGGACTCAAATTAGAGATAAATATGGCTTAATAGTTGATAAAATTTCTAAATGTGTACCAAGAATAATTATTTTGCTTATATTTTTTAATGCTCAGATTATCAACATGAAGATTAAATTTCTCTTTAATGTATACATTATTTTCATGTTTTAGGAATGGAATTATTTTATGGGTCCACTAATGTAATCAAGTCAACTTGTTAGTCAACAAATAAATATTTCAAAAATTATGTTATTTTCAATTCTCTCCCATTCTCCTAGAACTATCCCAGTTTGGTTGGCAGCTGTGATGGTTATTAGCCTACTTATCAGTCGTCTTAAGGATGTTATTGTTTGTCACTAAGAGAAAAGATAAACCAATATAAGCTCTCAGTAAGGGATGACATGATCAAGGTAGCATTTTGCAAATATCACTCAAGCTTCATTTGGAAAATAGGTTAGGACCAGGTTTTCTTTTTAGGTGCAGCCCCCAAGCTGAGAGTTGGGGGAATTCAGTGAAGCCTATCCATTGCCGCAGGCTGGGATGCCGGAATACCAGTCTGAGATAAGGAGCACGTGGGAAGCTAATTAGCAGGGGCTCCTATATTACAACAGTGGGAAGGATTAGGCTGAAGAAGGAACTGGGCTGGGATGCGGTCTCCGTGGAAACCCCAGCCCACCTGCAGGGTCCTGAAACTGGGATGGGGCTTCAGAGTTGGCCCAAGTTGGGACATCCATCAGTCCTTAGAGACATCCAACAGGTTCATTCAGGGCTGTTGCCCACAGACGTGTAGGTTGTGCTCCTGGCACATTTACGGAGAAGACAGCAGAAACGATTGCACAGTCCTCTTGGTGCAGTGACTCTTTTCAGCTCCTTGACTTGGGGGAGGCTTAGACCGGCTCCTTCTAGATGGCTCTAACAGTACCTAGGGTTTGTATGTGGCCTGCTGGACTGGAAAGGAGCTCCAGGGAGCACTAAACACTAGAAGGCAAGAAAGCCTTCAGAAAAATTTCTGCAGCTGTAGCTGGTGCACGTCTCCTTAAGTTTAACCTTCCTCAGCTCTGGAGCCTTTACAGAGATGGGGGCGGGGGGAGGCTGAAGTTGAGGGCACAAGAGGAAGCACATCACATCATTGGGACCACCTCCCTGAATGGACATTAGCCCAGAGCCAAGGAAGGACTGAGAATTAATGTTAGCAATAGTTACTAATCAAACGTAACTGCTGGCTTTGATTATATATCTGCCTCCTGCACAGTGGTGCCAGCATTTGGCTAGTTATTCAGAACAATCATTTTCTAATCACATTTGAAGCCAGCCATTTACCAAAATGCAATTTTACAAAATGCTGTGCACAAAAATAAAAGAGAAATGATGAATTATCCTCACAAAGGAAAAAAGGAAAACAACCAAATACCCAAAATAGCCTCACTGTAAAAGCCTCTCTGCTTTATGTGCTCATCTGCTGACTCATTCTCTTCTCAAGGTATGTTCCTTCTGCACATTTTGATGTGAAAGAGAAAAAAAGCCCAATTTTCTGTGGCAAAGATGGTGATTTGGTAAACATTTTCCAAAAATCGGTCCTATAAATCCTGTTTATTGATCACAGGCAATAAAAAACATTCATATTTTCAAAGGATTCTGATCCCAACCCTAAAACTCTGTCCAGTTTTGACTCATATATCATTTCTTAGATTGAAATCGCCAATAATCACAAACAATTATTTTGGATCAGAATTTGAGGAGAGTTTGATATCAAAAGAGCAGTCCAAGAAAGCGTTTTTAAACCATGAGATACTCCTGGACCGAAGCACTAGCGTCTCTCTCTTTATTAATAGTAATTACGCTTCTGTCCTGGCCTGACCAGCTGGAAGGGTGAACAATGGATTAGAAATCCTCCGGGCATGGCATAGCACATGGCACACACAAGCATGCTGAATCTTTCAAGGGCTTGGAGGAGGATTGAATAAGAAAGGCTCAGCTCTCAGGGCCCCCCCTGAGAACTGTGGCCTGGCCAGGACAGAGGGAAGTGCCTCTGCTTGTGAAAGAAAAACCAGAAGGCTGCTGATATCCAGTGAACTGGAAGGTCGGGGCCAAGACCCCTGGTTTGAAATTAGAAGAACCCTGGGGGGAAGCCAAGATGGCAGCAGAGTAAGGAGCTCCTGGAGTCAGCTCGTGCTACAGGACAGTTAGTAATCACACAGAGCTATCGAAAGCACCTGTTTGGGGGCCCCAGGGCACCGGATGAGTATCCTGCAACATCCTTGAAAGTATGGAAGGAGGAGACTGCCCACCTGCAGAGAGGCTTTGTGAGTAGAGCCCTCCACACCGTGGACGGTGGTGCCTACAGCACAAGCCACCTCGAGAGCTTTTCCGTGGCTGGAGTTGGAAGCTCCATTTCCCCTAAAATGGGGAGGAATTTACTGATTAGTAAATTCAGCAGGCTAAAGTATAATCCTAGGAACAGCTGAACTTTGACCTGTCCAGGTCAGAAGGAGGCCGGTAGCTGCCATTTTGACTCTACCTCCAGCATAAGAGGAAGTGTGGCTGACTGAAAATCACAGTGCTGGTAGGGACCGGCTTCTTTCCACCCAGATCGGGTTGCAGGTCTAGCCTAAGCCCCAGCCCCAACTCCGGCAGGGAGGAAGCTGGGGGGACCTGCACCACCTCTCTGGGAAACCACATGCCACACCACGGAGGCTGCTGGCATCCTCTGCTGGCGGCGCAAGCTGCTTCAGGAGCTATACCATGGCTAGAGTTGGAAGCTCCATTTCTCATAAATGGTGGAGGAAGAGACAGTTGTCCACCAACTTCAGCCACTTATTAGTGGACTTGGCTGGCTAAAGTATAATCCTAGAAAGAGCTAGGGTTTGAGCCTGTCCGAGTTGAAAAGAGGCCAGTATCTGCCATTTTGACTCTGCCCCCAGTATGAGGGGAAGCTGGGCTGACTGAAAATCCAGTGAAGTTAGGGACTGGCTTCTTTCTACCAAGACTGGACTGCAGCCCTAGCCTAGGCTTCAGCCCCACGTCCAGCAGAGAGGAAGCTGGCAGGCCCTGCACCAGGCTCTCCAGGCAACTGCAAGTGCTCTCCGCCAGCACAGACTGAAGAGTCAAACACCTGGGGCTGCATCCCCACACCCCAATAAGATAGGAGAAGAGCTGGGTATCCTCAGCCTCTCTAGGCAATGGCAGGCATTTTCAGCCCACACAAACTGGTTTCTTGAGTGCCTTCCAGTCCATCTCTACCTCTGTGCCCCCATAGGATAGGAGGGGGCTGGTATTCCTTCAGCCTCTCAGGGCAACTGCAGGTGCTTCTGACCTGCACAAACCCAACCACTGGGTACCTGTGGCTCCACCCCCATCCCCAATAGGACAAGAGATGGACTGTGTTTGCCCAGCCTGTCTGGGTAACTGCAGTTGCTTTTAGCCCACACAGCCTGGACTTTTTGGTACTTGTGGATCCACCCTCACCCCTCAATAGGAAAGGAGGGGGCTGGTGTTTCTACAGCCTTTCCGGGCAATGGCAGACATTTTCGGCCTGCATGGATTGGACTTTTGGGTGCCTGTGGATCTAACCCCATGTCCTAAAAGGATAGAAGGGGGCTAGTGTTTCCTCAGCCTCTCCAGGAAATGGCAGGTATTCTTGGCTGAAAGGGACTGAACTGTTGGGTGCCCACCACCCAATAGGATAGGAGGGGGCTTATGCCTCCTCAGCCTTTCTGGGCAATAGCAGGTACTTTCAGCTTACACAGACTGAACTGTTGGGCATTGGTGGTTCCATTCCCACCTCCTAAAGGGCAGAAGGGACAGTACTCCCTCAGCCTCTCAGGGCAACTGCAGGCATATTCAGCCCACACAGATTAGATTGTTGGGCACTCCAGAGGGTCCATTCCGACCCCCAGCAGAGAGGGAGTCTGGTGCTATGTCAGTCTACCTGAGCAACTGTGGTCATTTTGGACCCACATGGCATAGATTGCTGCCCACAACTATCGCTCCATTCCTGCCCAAGGTAGGAGAGGAAGGGGTGGGAAGCTTCATCAGTCTCTCCAGGCAACTACAAACAGTCTTGTCCTGCCAAACTTGGATTATTATGTACAGCTTCAGCTCTGTCCTTACCCCTGACAGAGGAGAAAGGTGGGAGAAATCATCCAGCAACAACACGGGCAGCTTCAGCCTCCACAGCTTAGAGTACCAACTAATCCTTGACTCCTACTACACAATGAGCAAGGAAGAAAAGACAAGAAAGTCCTAAACTAAAGGGATAAAATGCACACAAAATAAATACATCTAGCAAGCCAGATGCAAAATCACCAACAAAAAATTACAATCCATACCAAGAAACAGGAGGATATGGCCCATTTAAAGAAACAAGATAAGCCTGCAGATGACATAAGAGAGTTGAAACAACTAATCACAGATATTCAAACAAATCTCCTTAATAAGTTCAATGAGATAGCTAAAGAGATTAAGGATATTAAGAAAACACTGGGAGAGCACAAAGAAGAATTTGAAAGCATACATAGAAAAACAGCAGAACTTATAGGAATGAAAGGTGCAATAAATGAAATAAAAAATACACTGGAGGCATTTAACAGCAGATTTGAGAAGTAGAAGAAAGGATCGGTGAGCTTGAAGACATGGCCTCCAAAAAAGAACATACGAAAGAACAGGTAAAGAAAAGTTTGGGAAAAATTGAACAGGGTCTCAGGGAATCAAATGATAGCAAGAGACATGCAAACATATGTGTCATGGGTGTCCCAGAAGGAGAAGAGAAGGGAAAAAGGGCCAAAGGAATATTTAAAGAAATAATGGTGGAAAATTTCCCAACCCTATTGATGAATACAGATATCTGTGTCCAAGAAGCACAACATACTCCCATGCGAATAAATCTGAACAGACCAACTCCAAGACAAATACTAATCAGAATGTCAAATGCCAAAGACAAAGAGGGAATTCTAAGAGCAGCAAGAGAAAAACAATGCATAACATATAAGAGATACCCAATAGGATTAAGTGTCGATTTCTCATCAGAAACCATGGCGGTAAGAAGGCAGTGGTATGATATATTTAAGATACTGCAAAAGAAAAACTGCCAGCCAAGAATTTTATATACAGCAAGATAATCTTTCAAAAATGAGAGCAAGATTAGAATATTCACAGATAAACAGAGACTGAGAAAAAGTATAACAAAAAGACTGGCTTTGCAGGAAATACTAAAGGGAGTGTTACAGCTTGAAAAGAAAAGACAGGAGAGAGGGGCTTAGAAGAGAGTCTAGAAATGATGACTGTACCAGTAACAGTAACTAAAAGTGTCAAAAGAGTGGTGAAAATTAAATGACAGAAAAAACCCAAAGATCAAAATGGATGAAATAAGAACTGCATTTACAGTAATAACATTGAATGTTAATGGATTAAACTCCCCAATCAAAAAACACAGACTGGCAGAATGGATAAGAAAAATATAAGCCATCTATAAGCTGTCTGCAAGAAACTCACCTTAGACCCGAGGATACCAATAGATTGAAAGTGAAAGATTGGAAAAGGATATTTCACTCATGCCATAACCAAAAAAAAGTTGGAGTGGCTATACTTATATTAGATGACATAGACTTTAAAAGCAAAACTGTTATTAGAGACAAGGAGGGACATTACCTATTAATAAAAGGATGATTCACCAGGAAGAAATAACAATCATAAATGTATATGCATCTAAACAGGATGCCCCAAGATACATGAGGCAAACACTGGCAAAACAGAAGGGAGAAATAGACATCTCTACGATAATAGTTGGAGACTTCAATACACCACTCTCAGCATTAGATAGAACATCTGGGCAGAGGATCAATAAAGAAACAGAGAGCTTGAATAATTTGATATATGGACTAAACCTATTAGACATACAGAACATTGCACCCCAAAACAGCAGGATACACATTCTTTTCAAGTGCTTATGGATCTTTCTCCAGGATAGACCATATGTTGGGTCACAAAGCAGATCTCAATAAATTCAACAAAATCAAAATTATACAAAGCATTTTCTTTGATCATAATGGAATAAAGATGGAAATCAACAAGCAGCAGAAAATTCACACATATATGGAGATTAAACAACACACTCTTAAATAATCAGTGGGTCAAAGAAGAAATTTCAAGAGAAATCAATAAATACCTCAAGACAAATGACAATGAGAACATAACATATCAGAACCTATGGGATGCAGTGAAGGCAGTGTTGAGAGGAAAATTTATAGCCCTCAATGCTTACATTAAAAAAGAAGAGCTAAAATCAATGACCTAACCACACAGCTGGAAAAACTAGAAAAAGAATAGCAAACTAATCCCAAAGCAAAGTAGAAGGAATAAAATAACAAGGATTAGAGCAGAAATAAATGAAATTGAGAACAACAACACCACCCAAAAAAAAAACAATAGAGAGAATCAACAAAACCAAAAGTTGGTTCTTTGAGAAGTTTAACAAAATCGGCAAGTCTTAGCTAGACTGCTAAGAAAAAAAGAGAGAAGATGCAAATAAATGAACTAAAAAATGAAAACAAGAACATTACTCCTGATCCCACAAAAATGAGAGGTCATAAGAGGATACTATGAACAACTTTATGCCAAAACACTAGACAATATAGATGAAATGGAAAAATTCCTAGGAATGTACAAACAACCTACACTGATCCTAAAAGAAATAGAAGACCTCAACAAACCAATCACAAGTAAATTGAAACAATCATCAAACAGCTCCCCAAAAATGAAAAGCCCAGGACCAGATGGTTTCACAGGTGAGTTCTACTAAGCATTCAAAGATTTAATACCAATCTTACCCAAGCTCTTCCAAAAAATTGAACAAGAAGGAACACTACCAACTCATTCTATGAAGCCAATATCACGCTAATACCAAAGCCAGATAAAGATATTATGAAAAAAGAAAATTACAGGCCCATTTCTCTAATGAATACAGATGCAAAAATCCTCAATAAAATACTTGCTAATCGAATCCAATCCAAAACACATTAAAAGAATTATGATCAATTGGATTTTATACCAGGCATGCAAAGGTGATTCAACACAAGAAAATCAATCAGCATAATAAACCACATTAATAAATCAAAGAAAAATCACATGATCTTATTGATTGATGCAGAAGAAGCATTTGACAAAATACAGCATCTGCTCTTGATAAAAATACTACAAAAGATAGGAATTGAAGGAAACTTTCTCAACATGATAAAGGCCATATATGAAAAATCCACATCTAACATTGTACTCAGTGGTGAAAGACTGAAAGCTTTTCCCAAGAAAGCTTTTATTTCTTTTCCCAAGAAAAAGAAATAAAAAGGCATCCAAATTGGAAAGGAAGAAGTAAAACTTTCACTATTCACAGATGATATGATCCTGTATCTATAAAGTCCTGAAATATCTACAACAAAGCTGCTAGAGCTAATAAACGATCTCAGTAGAGTGTCAAGATTCAAGATCAATATGCAAAAATCAGTAGTGTTTCTATACAATTGTAATGTGCAATCTGAGGAGGATGTCAGGGAAAAAAATTCCATTTGTAATAGCAACTAAAAGAATCAAATATTTAGGAATAAACTTAACCAAATATGTAAAGCACTTGTATTCAGAAAACTATAATGCATTGCTAAAAGAAATTTTTTAAAAGACCTAAATAATTGGAAGAACATTCCATGCTCATGGATTGGAAGACTAATTATCGTTAAGATGTCAATTCTAATTCTACCCAAATTGATATATAGATTCAATGCAATCCCAATAAAAATTCCACTAGCATTTTTCAAACAAATGGAAAACACAGTTATCAAATTTATTTGGAAGAGTAAGAGGCCCCGAATAGCCAGAAACATCTTAAACAGGAAAAGTGAAGTTGGAGGACTTTCACTTCCAGATTTTAAATCATATTACTTAGCCACAGTGGTAAAAACAGCATGGTATTGGCATAAAGATAGACACAAAGACCAATGGAACCAAACTGATGGTTCAGAAACAGACCCTCACATTTATGCCCAAGTGATTTTTGACAAGCCTGTCAAACCCACCCAGCTGGGACAGAACAGTCTATTCAAATAATGGTGCTGGGAGAACTGGATATACACAGCCAAAAGAAAGAAAGAAGACCCCTATCTCACACCTTATACAAAACTTAACTCAAAATGGATCAAAGACCAAAATATAAAAGCAAATACCATAAAGCTCCTAGAGGAAAATCTAGGGAAACATCTTCAAGACTTGGTGGTAGGTGGCGGACTCTTAAACCTTACACCAAAATCACGAGCAATGAAAGAAAACATGGATAAATGGGACGTCCTCAAACTTAAACACTTCTGTGATTCAAAGGACTTCATCAAGAAAGTGAAAAGGCAGCCCATTCAATGGGAGAAAATATTTGGAAACCACATATCTGATAAGGGTTTGATTTCCATTCTATATAAAGAGATCATACAACTCAACAATAAAAGAGCAAGCAATCCAATTAAAAAATGGGCAAAAGATTTAAATAGACATTTCTTCAAAGAGGAAATACAAATGGCTAAAAACACATGAAAAAATGTTCCACATCACTAGCTTTTAGAGAAATTCAAATCAAAACAAAAATGAGATATCATCCTACACCGCATAGAATGGCCATTATTTAAAAAACAGACAACAATAAGTGCTGGAGAGGATGTGGAAAAATAGAAACACTCCTTCACTGTTGGTGGGACTGTAAAATGGTGGAGCCTCTGTGGAAGACAGTTTGGCCATATGATCCAGCAATTCCTCTGCTAGGAATATATCCAGAAGAACTAAAAACTAGGACACGAACAGACATCTGCACATGGATGTTCATAGCTGCATTATTCACAATTGCCAAAAAATGGAAACAACCCAAGTGCCCATCAACCAATGAATGGATAAACAAAATGTGGTACATACATACAGTAGAATACTATGCTGCAGTAAGAAAAAATGAAATTGTGACACCTATGATAACATGGAAGAATCTTGAAGACATGATACTAAGCAAAGTAAGCCAGACACAAAAGGACAAAGATTGCATGGTCTCATTAATATGAACTAAATACAAAGAATAAACATATGGAGTTAAACCCAAGAGTATAGGTTATTAGGAGATAAGAGAAGGGTTGAGAAGAATTACTGATGCTTAATGTATGTAGAAGTTTTAATTAACTTGACTGTAAAAGTGTGGAAATGGATAGAGTAGATGGTAACACATTATAGTGAGTAGCAGCTGCTTTATAAATGGGATTGTGGCTGAAAAGGGTAGTCTGGAGAAGTAAGTGTCACCTGAAAGAAAGCTACAGAATAATCTAGGGACCCAATAACACAGAGGTGGATGAGAATTGTGGCTGATGGTGCAGATGCAAGAGTATCCTTTTGTGAGCTAGAGCAGATGTACATCACCACTGCGTGTGGTGGGAATGTGGAGAAGCATGGGAAAACTACAATTGGTGTGACTTGTAGACTGCGGTTAACAGCAATACTATAATATTCTTGCATCAATGCCAAAGATGTCCTGTGTTAATAGTAGAGGTGTATGGAAAAAGTGTGCCAAATGGACCATGGTTGGTGGTAATAGTCTGATGATATTATCTTATAATCTGTAACAAATATTCCACCACAGTGTGGCATGTTGGTGAAGGGGTGTTGTATGGGAATTCTACACATGTGCATGATTGTTTTGTAAGTTCACAACCTCTGTAATAAAAATATATATTTTTAAAATAGGGTGGGTTGAGGGAAAAATACACCAATGTAAAATAGGGACTATGGTTAGTAGTAACTAGCATTTTGACCATGCTCTTGCATAGTTTGTAACAAAAGTTTCACAACAATGCAAGGAGTTGGTGGAGGGGTGATGTATGAGACCCCTGGAGATGTTACACATGTTTATTTTGTAAGTTCATAATCTTTCCTATACACTTATTGCTTATGCATGTTCATGTATGAATGATAAACTTCAATAAAAAATATATTTTAAACAATTAGACGAACCCTGCCCCCTTGTGCACAGAAGAGGCTGACTCCCGCTGCCAAACCAGCCCCAGGTGCAGGCAGTGCTGGTGCCTCAGGAGAGTCCTTCTGTGGCCGCACCCCTGGGGAAGCGGCTTCTGAAACAGGCAGGATAGAGGACATCACTCCCTGGGGTTGAAATCCAGGCTCTGCCCCCGGTTTCCTGCATAATCTTGGGCTCCTGGGCAGGCTTTCCAGAACCTCAGCTACGCAATTCCCCCGCCTGCCTCCTGGTGTCGCTCTGAGGACTGGAGGCCGCCATTTATGAAAAGCGCCCAGGGGGCTCATGGCCATCAGAAACTGCCTTAGTTTGCCAGGGCTGCTATAACAGCCACCACAAGCTGCTTGGCTTAAACAACAGGAATTAATCACACCATTTTCGAGGACAGATGTCCAAAGTCACAGTGTCAACAGACCAAGCTTTGTCTGAAGTCTGCAGCATTCCGTGGTGGTGTCCTGCCCACATGTGTAACTCAGCCTCTGCCCGCATCACATGACCACTTGTCTCCTGTTTCCTCCTCTGGCTGCTGCTTCTGCTCAGTTGTCTGTCCAGATTTCCTTTCATAGAGACACCAGAAATACTGGATTAAAGTCCACCCTCCTTCAATCTAAATAGGATCTTTGAAGATCCCATTTGCAAACAAGTCCATGCCCACTGGATGGGAATTAGGACCTGAGCATGTCCTTGTGGGGGCAGGATCCAATCTAGCAGAGAAGCTCTCCGTAACTCTTAACGCCTGCCCAGCCCACCCCAGTTATAAAACCCGCCCATGCGGCATGTTTTCCACCACCATGGAAGCCAGCCTCATCTCCCTCGTCTATGCCCTGTCTCTCAAGCATGATCTCTAGGTGGCCGGAGCAGTGTCACCACAACCTGCACACAATTTTCAAGGGTCACCATGTTTAGGAGCTGGCTCTGGGTGAAAGGAAGATCCTCAGTCTCGTGGGAGTGCCCTGCCTTCCCCGTCTGCTCACATTACATGCTTCAGTCCATGCTAATAAGTAACTCACAAGAAAAACCTGAAGGTCGTGAAAACCAAGCCCCAGTCACAGGCCCCTTAAAATAAAATCTAATACAACTAAATTTCAAGATAACTAAGGAATAAGATGTCCTTTGGAATACGCTATCACAGGTTTTAAGATATTACATATCTATATGCACACACACATACATGTATACATCTCAAATTTCCTAAATCTCACTCAACCAGTTAAGTGAACCTAGAGATTACAGCACCCATAGAGGCCCTGCAACATCAGGCCCAATGCCTTTCCTTAGAGGGAAGGGCTTGATGTCTGCTCGGGGCTGTGAGAGTCTAATGAGGGACAGGGCACAGAAATAGAGACTCGCTCACACCTAGAACTTCATGTCAATGTGCAGATCCGCTGAGGTCCTGAGCAATGCGGAACGATGAGCTGTGGATTCAGGGCCACCTGGGGTCTGCTGCTCGCTGTCTTGGGTCTGAAGGATGCCGCCTGCCCAGAGAGCACAGCCAGCCGGGCAGCCTTCCTTCCCAGTGCCCACGGCCGGGCAGACGCTGGCGTGTAGAGGAGGATGAAAAGGAGACCAAGCCCCGAGGGGCGGCTGCTGCCCTGGGGCCACCCACCGCACTCAGGCCCCCAGTGCAGTGGCCACCAGCACACCACAGGATCCAGAAAAGAGCTCCAGTTCTTCTTCAACGGTGACTCCAAGCAGAATGCCATGTCTTCATTCTCCAGGCTAAAGGGAAATTAACGTTCACCTTATTTGCATTAAGAACCAAACCCGCTGCAGTGCCATACGCATTATTGCTTGGTTCAGCCACATGCAGACTCTGGCTAGACCACAAGTGAAATCATGTCCCCCCAAAATGCCACAGGTCTGGGTAGTGGAAAGGAGTAGCACAGGTCACCTGTACAGTGAAATCTGCCCATGTCTTCTGGTACTAAGGTATGCTGGAAAGAACTACTCATCTGGCTGTGCCTATACCTGGCAGCAGGAAGTCCCTCTAAGGCAAGACGCTGGTACAAACACCTTGGCTGCAGGTCTTGGTCTCAGGCTAACGGAACGTCATACCTGGGAACTAAAGGACGGGATAAAGGAGCCAGCTGGAACTTGAGTCCTCAGGTGCAGCACTCACTAAGTGCCTGTCCTGCTCTTTCTGCTAATGTCCAGAAGAGCAGAGAGATGCCAAGACCATCAGCTCCAAGAAAATCCTGCCCTCTGTACACTGTGCAAGGTGCGAAATCAAATATTCCTCCCTCCTGCAGGACTCTGAAAAAGATAGGTCAGAGCAGGTGAAAAGGGGCTGCCTATGTAGCACAGAAGCTTCCAGAAGAGTGTAGGAGATTCCTGGCACAAGGTGGTTTCACAAAATGTAAATAGCACTGTGATACCATATCTTGGGAACAATAAGCATTTACTATCACATGTAAGCATAACTCACCTTCAAGTTCAGTCGAAGTAACACAGAAAGCTTGGTATGAGTGAATAGAAACGGTGATGCTGGGAAGTGCATCTAACAGCTCAGGGGACCACTGTAACGAGGTTCGGGACATGGGGTTCAATGGAGGAGATGAGCTTCTGCTTCTCTGTAGTTCAAGGTCAGCCAGTGACAGAAACTTGTCCTACCCGTCACTACCACGAAGCTTCTTAGAGGCGGAGAGTCCACAGTCTCCTTTCGTACAGCTTAATAACACATCTTTCTTGGGGAAAAAAATGTCCCTCAGAGAACGTGCACATTTCAAGAACCAGCGAGCGCCCTGCCGGGCCAGCTGCTGCGGGGAATCGTGGCAAATTCCCGGACGTGGTGCCTCATTATCCTCCCGGCCCGAAAGTCGGAGCAGAGATGCTGAGGGCTATCGTGAGGAAGGAGTGTGATGACTGTGGTAATAAGCCTGATTACGTGTCCGGGAAATATTTGGCAGCATCATGAAGAAACCTATGAGGAAAGGTACCTGAACAAGGTGAGCATAACATGGATTGACAGGTCTTTGTGATGAATGTCAAACGCTCCTTTTTGAAATCAATATCACCTATACCAACAAGTTACTTGCTTGAAGCAAATGCAAAGGAAGACATTCTTGGTTCATTTCCTGCCACTCCCCGCTTTCTTCTTGTTTATTTCAGAGTGAGTTTTGAAAAAAAAAAAAAAAAAAAAAAAAGTCTTTGAATTAATGAATTATTAAATGGGGTAATGAAACAATGGAAGAGCAGACAAATTGTTGACAATAGGAAGCTTCTTTTAAAAATGGTACTGGTCATGAATATATCTCTTCTTTATTCCTGATTAAAAGAATATCTTTAGTTTATAAAACAAAAGTAGTACTTGTGCATTGTGTAAATATTTGGACTAGCAGACAAGAAAATGAAGATTTGCTATAGATACCGTAACTCAGAGATGGCTACTGTTATAATTTTGTTATTTATCTTTCTTGCTTCTGTTCCATTCATTTTTTTCTTTTTTTTTTTTTACTATTAAATATTGTTTTATCTACTGTTTTGCAAACTTTTCTTACTTAATATGAAATTTTTATCATAGCATTAGTCTTCTAGTCAAAGTAAAAAGACGATCTGAAACCACCAATTAAAATATATTTGAAGTCTGTCTAGAAAAAAGCTATAGTTTCTGGAACAATGAGCATCATTGTGGGTGAAACAATCTGGGCACATTAATATTTGGTTAATTACTTCGAGGTACTTGGATTCTAACTCAGAATAGAAAGCTGGAGTTGCAGAGAAAACTTGCTACTTGGCAATAATACATCTCACTTATTTTATTTTAAAACATAACATCACTGGAATGCAAGTTCCCTGGCAGGGAGTTTGTTAGTCTTGTTCACCACAGTACAAGACCACTTCTCAGGCATAGTAGGTGTTCAGTAAACATTGGCTGAATGGATTAATTAATTACATCCCGTGATCAAAAGCTTACTGCACAACTTCATTTTCTCATCTGTGGATCTAATCAGTCTTTGCTCAATGAGCAGGCGTCTCAGCCACAGGAAATGCAAGAAAATAGTCTGGTTCTGAGGGTTCTTAGAAGCAGAACCTGAATCTGAATATTATGGGCTTCTAAATTATCATGGAATCAGTAATTCTCTGAATATGACATTCTCTCTGGGAGTCCATCATCAACTTGTGTATCACTGAGAACTGCTATTAGTGAGACCAAACTAAAGAAGGAAATGCAAAGAAGTTCATGCAAGCACTGCACACCATCGAGTGGCCTAGGACACACAGCAAAGGACGTGGGCTTGGCTCCATCGCATTTCCTGCACTGTGATGACCTTGCTCCAGCAGTGGGATTGCCCCGGAAGGTGATGGAACGAGAAAGTTGTAATCAGAGGACCTGACCGAAGGAAAGCCAGAATAAGGGCTGGCCGTGTTGTGAAGACTTGGGAACACGAATGGAAAGGGAGAATGGGCCTCTGAGTGAATAGGAACAAAACATAGAATGTGTGCTATCAAAGAGAAAGCCAAAAATTGCTTCAAGTGCTTATTTGGGAATTTGAAAACGTAATATTTTTTCAACAGGTTACTCTCTCTCAAACGTCCTCACTCATCGCTGCCTCGATGTGCTCGGAAAAGGTCAATGCAGTCATCAGTGAGGTTCTGCCCTTTGTGTCTCCCTTTTTGTAAGCGATCAGCTCAAAACAGCACCTGTATTCGCCCGAAACAATGAAGATTCTCATCAAGAGTCCTCCTCCTGCCGAGAAGGTCATAATGATACCCTCTCATTTACCTCTCTCCGGAAGTAATGCTGAGAGTTTCATCTTAGGAAAGAGAGGGAGAAAGGAGATCATTTGAATTCGTTTCCCAGTGCTGCTGTAACTAATTACCACAAAGCGAGCAGCTAAAAGCAACAGAAATGTATCCTCTCACACTTCTGGAGGCCAGACACCTGAAATCCAGGTGTCCTCAGGGCTTGGGGGAAGAATCCTTCCCCGCCTGCCTGGCCTCTGGGGGCTGCTGGCAGATGGTGTTCCTTGGCAGGTGGCAGCCAGAGGACTCCAATGTGCCCCCCATCCCCGGCCACCTCTGGCCTGTTCCCTGGGTGTCTCTGCCCCCCTCTTGTGTGTCTTAAAAGGACACTAGTCATGGGCTATAGGGCCCACCTAACCCAGTGTAACCTCGGCTCAACCTGAGTCCGGCTGCAAAGACCCCATTTCCAAATAGAGTCACATTCACAGTACTGGAAAGAGGATCTGAGTTTGTCAGGAACGGAATCCAACCCCAACATCACTGCTAGAAGCTGACGCACAGTGTGCAGTGGGAAGGGGTCTTCGCCCTGCGCTTTCCCCACTGCTCTGTGCTGTGCTGTTCCGGTGGGCAATGGCATCTGGCTGCTGGAGCCCCTGAATCGCCTGGAGATGGCCCCACGTTACTGCCCCTGGCAACAGACGGCGCTGGACCTGCTCGTTCAGCCAGTGCACGGAGCAGAGCGTTGCCAGCCTGCTGGTGTCTGGTGGCACATTTTGTTTTGCTGGTTTGTTGTTGGTTTAACTTTTCTAAGTTGAATTACGTACTATGTGCTCTTTTGTATTTGGAAAAATTGGCTCAAAATTGTGCTCACGAGATCCATCCGCGTCACTGCGCGTGGGGGTAGTACGCGGACGCTGACCGCTCTCGAGTAGGCCGCGCCGTGCACAGGCCATTCCACAGCGGGCGGCGGTTGCCAGGCTCTGACTCCTGTACATGGTGTAACAAGGAGCACCCTTGTTTCTGCCTTTTGGTAAGCATATGTGCAGAACGGTTGGGTGTAGACCTAGGAGTAGATAGTGGATGGGGGTTAGTAGATCCCGACAAGCACATTTCCAAAATGGTGCATACGCCTTGCCAGAGTATTTGAATGCACCAGTTGCCCACGTCCTTGCCAGCCTTGGCACTGCCTATATCTTTTTAAATGTTAGCATCATAAAATCAGTGTTTACTTATTTAAAAGGAACCTAATTCAGATTGCATTGCATTGACTCCGTAAAGCAGTTTATGGAAAAAATTGGTGTCTTTTCCATTTCGAGTCTTCCAATCCTTCCATGATTGTGGCAGATGATATTTTTGTAGTTCTCCTTTAATTTCACTCAGTCAGGTCTTGTGGATTCCAGAGCAGAGTTCTCACACATCTTTTGCTCTATTACTTCATTTCTGACGGCTATGTTCCTTGATAGTAGCATATGGTCGAGTTTTGGTTTTCATTTAGTATGACAATTCAAATATTTTACTTGTACTACTTAGTCCATATATATTTAAAAGGATTACTGATATATTTAGGTTTATATTCTATCATCTTACTTTTGGTTATTTGAGCAACATATTTTATGTTTCTCTTTCTGTCCTTTTTTTCCTGCTTTCAGATTAATCAAATACTTAAAATTGTTTCTTTTTCCCATCTATTGAATTACCAGTTACATACTCTTTTAGTAATTACCATAGAGATGATAACATGCGTCCTTGATATATTATACTTTGACACTGCCTTCACCCCTTCTCACTTATTGTTTTATTAACATCAATAAGACAATATGATTATTATTTTATACCCTCAGTATTCATTGCCATTTAGCCACATACTTACCTTTTACTATGCTCTTCATTTCTACATTTCCATGCTTACAATTATAGTCATTTTCCTTCTGCTTGAAAAACCCCATTAGTTTTTTAGTGCATGTTCTTGATAACAATCCCCTTAGCTTTCATTTACTGGAAAATACCTTTGCATCCTCTTCAGTATTCCCAAGATTTTATTGTAAAATTTTTCAAACCTACAGCACAGCTTAAAGAGGGTAAACATGAGCATTTGTCCACACACCACCTGGCTTCCCCATCAATGCATTACCCCACTAGATTTCTCACATATGCAGGCTCCCATCTGTCCATCTCACCATCAATCCCTATTCGTTTTAGCACATTTTAGAATAAATAGCAGGTATCAGTACACTTCCCCCAAACTGGATATCATTACAAGGGTTTGACATTTTTTACTTTCTTTTCATGTGAAATGTGCATACAATACTATTCACAAGCCTTAAATGCATAACTCCTGAGTTCTGAAGTATAAATATACCTTCGTAACCCAAACTCCAACAAGATATAGAGCAACATTATCACCCCCAAAATTTCTCTCATGTCTTTTTCTGTCAGTTCTCACTCCAAACCACCAAACATAACAACCACAGTTCTGACTTTTTAAAAAAACAAATATTGGTTTCCTCTTAAAACTATAAAGCATCACTGATATCCATTCAATAAGACCTAGATAAAAGGAGCAGGTATATCATATATTCAGATCACAGAACTTGGTATTCTTACAGTTCCCTCCAAATGGATCTATAGAATCAATATGGTCCCACATACTATTGCAGTAGACTTTTTAATGTAGCAATTGACACACTCATTCTACAATTTTTATGGAAATAAAAAGGATCTAGAGTATCGAAAGCAACTCTAAGAAAGAAGATCAAAGTTGGATGGCCTATATTACAAGACTTGCCATAAAGCTATAGTAAGCAAAATTGCATGGGACTGACAGTAGGTAGATCCATAGAACAATTAGAGACCCTAGTTTGGTTTGAAGCTGCTCGTACCCCCAGGAAAACATCTGCTTAAAGGTAACCCATTCCTGTGCGTGTGAACCCTTTGTAAGTAGGACTTTTGATGGAGAGTATCTCGGTTAAGGAGAGGCCCACCCCAATCAGGATTGGTCTTGATATTATTACTGGAGTCATTTATAAAAGAATGAAACTTAGACAGAGAGAGAAAGAAGACCACGGAAAGCAAGAAGCTGAAATAGAACCCAGAAGAGAAGAGAGAGACCAGGAGAGGCTGCCATGTGCCTTGCCAGGTGACAGAGGAGCCCAGGATCGCCAGGAGCCAGCCCAGAACATCAGTCTTTGGAGAAAAATATCAACTTCACACCTTGATTTGGACTTTCTTTTAGCCTCAAAACTGTAAGCTAATAAATTCCCATCGTTTAAGCCAAACCCTTGCATGGTTTGAGCAGCCTAGGAAACGAAAACCAAATAAGAAATTATTTTCAATAAATGGTGCTGCCTTCGTTTGCCAGAGCTGCTATGACAAATACTGCACAATGGATTGGCTTAAACCACAAGAATTTACTGGCTCACAGTTTTAGAGGCCAGAAGTCCCAAATCAAGACATTGGCAAAGCTGTGCTTTCTCCCTGGGTGATGGAATCCTCCATCACATGGGATTTGCTTCATTCTTTCCCTCTGTGGCTTTCTCTGACTTCTGGCTTCTAAATCTGCTGGCTTCTCTACATTAAAGTTTCCTCTCTTTATAAGGCCTGCAGTCATACAGATTAAGACCTACGCCGATTCAATCTGGCCACACCATAACTGATAATAACATCTTCCAAAATTCCTATTTACAATGAGCTCACCTTCACAGGAATGCAGATTAATATAAAGAACATGTCTTTTTGTTGGAGTACATGACTCACTCTATCACAGGTGCTTTAAAACCTGGATATCAAAATTAAAAAAAAAATACTGCCCTGACCTCACATCATACACAACAGGCCAGAACATAAAAGTCTTTAGAGGAAAATATAGGAGAAAACTTTTATCATTGTGGTGGGAAAAGTTTCCTTATGCAGGACATAGAAAGGGATAAATACAAAAGAAAAAAGTATACATTAAACTTCATGAAAATTAAAATGTTCTGCTTTTAAAAGACACTTTTAAGGAAATGAATGCATAAGCCATAGACTGGGAGAAATTATTCTCAAAATCTTTAGATTATAGGGGATGTATATACAATATATAAAGAACATCTACAACTCAACAATAAAAACGAAAAACAATCCAATAAAACAGGAAAATACTGAAGAGAATCTTCATAAAAGAAAACACACGAATGGTTAATAAGCATAAGAAAATGTTCTCAATATCATTAGTCATCAGCGAAATTCAAATGAAAATTCCAGTGAGATGGCACTTCACACCCACTAGAACAGCTTCAACTAAGACTGACAACACCAATGTTGGATAGTATGTTCTAACCAGAACTTTCATACACTATGGGTCAGAATGCAAAATGGTACTACCAACCTTAGATAAAGATCCAGCAGATTTTTTATAAACCTAAATATGTACCTTTCATAGAAACCAGTAATTCCACTCCCAGTTGTTTATCCAAAAGAAATGAGAATATAGCTATACTGTGTTTGAAAAGCTAAGTCAAAAAGATTTTCCAAAGTGTAGAGTTTACTAGAATGTAAAGTTCTTGAAGGCATGCAGGTTTATTGTCTAAACAATGCTGGGTGCCCCACTTGCTTCCTTATTGCCCCCACTAATTCTATGGTGAAACAAGATGTCTCGTATATTGTAGAGACCAAATAAATACAATGTCATATACTTCAGTGAATAAACAAATGAAGCTATTTTAATGAAAAGTTATGGTGACTTGAGCTTCATTTACTGGTTCATTTTACAAACAACATGTGGGATGAGGTGGGGTCATATCAGATGCTTCATAAAAATGTGCTAGTAGAAGCAGCGCTACTGCTTGACTACAGAAGATTATCTTAAAGCAGCCTGTGGGGGCATTTTGGGAATTCACCGGCTGGCACGGCTTGGCGTGATGGTGAGTCCAGAGACGAGCAGTGCTTGGCCAGTGACGCTGCAGCTGTCCGAGCCCAGCAGGCACCTCCAACGAGATTTAGTGCCTGCATTAGTCTCCTGTAGTCGCTATAAGAAATCAGCACAACCTGGGTGGCTTAAAACAACAAATTTATTCTTCCCCAGCTCTGGAGGCCAGAAGTCCACCCTGGGGTCAGCAAGGTTCCCTCTGAAGGCTGTAGGGGAGGCTCTTTCCTTGCTTTTTCCAGGCCCTAGTGGCTCTGAGTGGCCAAATCACTCCAGCCTCCACCAGTCTCCTCTGTCTCTGGGTCCTGGTCTTTCTTCTTTGTCCCTCCTAAGGACACTCGTCATTGGATTCAGGGCTCAGCCCGGCAATCCAAGATAAGTGCAGCTCAAGATCCTTAAGGTAACTACATCTGCAAAGACCCTCTTCCCAACTGCGTGTCACTGGGAGCTCACAGTCACAGGCCCCAGGGTGAGGACATGGGGGCACCTTTCAACCACTGCAGGACAGTGCCGTTTTGTGAAGACTTCTGGACAGATGATACCAGGATTATTTGGCAAAGACACCTTCATTCTCACGTACATCTTTGGTTTTCCAAAAGCTCTGAAGTTGGAAATCGCCACGCATCCAATCCAGAGGTAAGTTCATTGCCTCATTCACTCACTGAACAAGTATTGATCGTGTCCTGCGATGACCACATCCTTGGTCTACAAAGTCTACACAGCAAAGGCCTGCTGTTGAGACTCCTGCAGAGCAGTGTGGGGACAGGCAAGGACGTGCAGAGAGGGAGCTGGGGTTGATGAAGCCGTGCACTGTTTGAGGCCCCTCAGACCAGGCCTGGCAGGTGTGGGACGCAGGTCCCTAAGGAAGACGCCCACGGGGGCTGATGCTTGAGCTAAGTTCTAAAGAGCAGTTTCAGGCTAACTAGCTGAGGAGAGGATGGAGGTGGGCTCCAGGGGAAGGGGAAGGCTGAGCCCACGCGTTCCCAGAACAGGAACCAGAGCGGCCCAACAAGACGGTAGCAGGTGATGCGTGCGGGAGAGAGGCCCACGTGAGGGCCTGTGAATTCTCTCTCATTATGAGAAGAGCGAAGCCACTTTCCCCAAGTCACAGAGCTGTGACGTGGCAGAGAGGAACCAGTGACGCAGAGGTAACTTCCACGCCGAGCAGGACAGTGGGGAAGGCTGACAGAGGCGGTGATGAGAAGAGGTGCCACCCTTCCCATTAGGGAATTCAGAACTGTTAAATCAAGTTTGTTTCATCCCATCTCAATTATTCTCAGTATTTATAACCCAAAATAAGAGGGGAAAAAATTATCTTTAAACTTAAAGTAAAAACTAACTTCACTAGTAGAGAAATTCTTTGAAAAACCAGTCATTATGCCACCTAACGTATTATTAGCAAACATTTCAGTACCCTAATTATTTTTACAGTAACTCATGGAACACAAGGGAAAATGTCACTGCTTAATGTCTTTCTGAGACAATCTGATATTGGAGACAGCTTAATTGGCTACTATGTTTCTGAAATAAAACACAGATTATATAAATAGCTATAATCCTCAAAGTATATGCAAATACACTTGGGAGGTCCCAGTCCCTGGCTGGCTCACCCACAGCGACCTCTGGGCGTGAATATCCCACGCGCCAGGACCACAGGCAGGAAACCACGGTTACAGCTGGACCATAAAATTGTCCCTTCTCAGGCCCCCAAGTCCAGATAATATTCTGAGGTTGTCAAATCGCTTTCGTGGTCTGCAATGGAGGTGATCGTAAAACCCACTTGGAAACAAAGAATTAATTGGAAGGACACGCCGGACGCGCGAGGGAAGCTCCCCCCGCGAGAGTGATGCTGGCTCCCCACCCTGATACCACCACGGGGCTGCTGGCCAGGGGGGCCAGGGAGGTCTTGCTCATGGAGGGAACTGCCCCGAGGGCAGAGAGCCCCCCCCCCCAGGGCCCAGGACCCACCCCCCACTCCTGCCCCCCCCATCGCATCCGAGGCCCCCGGCTCCGCGGGGCGTCCCCTCCCCTTCGAAGGTGCTTCCAGTGAGAGTGGCGGGTTTTGTTAGGGGGTGGTGGGAGCTGGGGGACGAGGCTCTCCCCAAAACCAGCCTCAGGAAAGGGGAAACGGGCTCACGTGCTCTTTCTCGCAGCGCTGTACCGAGCCCGCTGAAGGAAGCGGGGCGCCCGGGACCGCGGCGAGCAGAGAGCGCGGGGGTATTCCCGCTCGCCCTGCAGCCCGCAGCCCCGCGGGGTGGGGCAGGCCGAGGCCCCGCAAGCCCTCGGCGCCCTCGGCGCGGAGCGCCCTGCGCGGGGCGCGCCCCTGGCCCACGTGCGCGCCTGGGAACCCCGCAGTGCCAGGGGCCACCTCCCACTCCGGGCGCCGCCACCGCTGCTCTCGGCTGACTCGGGGCGCCAGGCCCCCCAACCCCGGCCCCGGCCCCGCCCCCGAGTCACGTGGCTAAAGCTCTAGGGCTCATGCCAGAGGGCGGGATAGTGCCTCGGAGCGTGTCTGGGGATCTGTGTGGCTGTGTGTGTCTGTGAGTGTATCTTATGTGTTTGTGTGGCTGTGTGTCTCTGTGTCTCTGTGTGTATGTCTCTGTGTGTCTGTGCCCTGTTCGTCTCCTCGTGCATCTCTCTGGGTGTCTGAGTGTCCGTGTGTGTCTATCTCTGTGTGTGTCTCTGCATGACTCTGTGTGTCTCTGTATGTCTCTGTGTGTTTCTTTTTTTAAAACAATTTATTGAAGTATCTCATTCATACATGAACATACATAAACTGTAAGTGTTCAGTAAACTTCGTGATCTTACAAAACAAACATGCATAACATCACACAGGGCCCCCACACATCACCCCCCCACCCCAAACACCCTGCCTTGTTGTGAAACATTTGTCAACAAATCATGAAAGAGCATCGTCAGAGTATTCCTACTAACTATAGTCCGAATCTTCCTCCCCTCTACCTTTTTTTAAAGGATTCTTTTATTCATTTATTTACTTTCTAGAAACGACTAGTAAACGGGCCAGGATTGCACAGATAGTAAGTAGTGGTTTTAGGCTACCATGTGTCAAACACCAAACCAGCATTAGAGGACAGCGGTAGCTGAGTGGGTAAGGTTTGAGAAGGGTCTTAGAATTATTTGTGGGAAATTGAATAGTTGAAAATAAAGTCTACTGGGGAGGGGGTTTCTGTCTGAGTGCCCGACTAAGAGATTTGGATTTTAACTGGGGAGATGGTATATTGAGCAGGGAATTCATATTGTTAAAGTTGTGTAAGAGATATGAAGATTTCATCAGTAGGAACGATATATTAGTGAGATGGAAATATCAGAAGACTGTTGTAAAACTATGTCTAAGAAGATGTATTTTCCTAATCTTAGAACACCAAGAGGTGGTGTATACTGAATATCAAAAACATACTGTTAAAATCTTGACTACATTTTATTACTTTGTTAATACAAATTGATCCGATGCTTTTCTCTAAGTTCATTAAAACTTCATTATATTTTTACTTATACTAAAGGAATTGCTAATAATTATTTGTATAAGAAATAACATTTGAAAAGTCATTTTATAAAGAAAATCAAATTAATCATATGCAAGAATACACAGGAGTCCTCAGCAACATAGACTTTGTCCACTAGTGTTTCAACTGTGGATTTTAAATCTCATTTTCCACTGAAAAAAAAAAACCCACAAAAAACAAGGCTTGTTAAAGAAATTACAGGCTCCAGATATGGGGCAGAAAATGTGCCTGGAACATCTTGTTAGTCCAGAAAGTAAAGAAATGCTCACACACTACTAGGGTAGCATCAAAGGGACTCCGAGGCTAACCTGGGAGATCCCCGTGGCCATAGGTGGAGCAATTTGAGCTTCAGTACAGGTATTGCATGTAATGGAGTGAACCCTTCGTAATCCATTTTATTAAAATATACACACACACACACACACAATTTGGGTCCTTACAGAGGCAGAAAGGAAATCAGTTCTTTACCCTGAGATAGAGTGAGTAAGGAAAGAAGAGTAAGCATCTACCCTTCCTTTCCTATGTGAATGATACTATGTAGAAACATCTTGTTATTGACGTATTCCAGCTGATAAATCACCAAAAAATTATACAAAGAGAATAGCACCCTTTCACAACCTCAGTGAATTCATGGTTCTAGCCACTGAGTGCCAAGAGTGGCTAACATCCCCGAAATAGAAACAATCAGACCCCACATGCCTTCCGTTGACAGGACACGCATCACCTATGCTCTTGTCAAAACAAGTGTGTTAATTTCTTGTTGCTGTGCTAACAAACTGTCACAAACTAAGGGACTTAAAAGAACACATTTTATTCTCTTGCAGTTGTCAAAGTCAGGAGTCTAAAATGGATTTTACGATGTCGGCAGAGCTGCACTCCTCTCTGGAGGCTTTTGGAGAGAACCCGCTTCCTTGCCGTTGGCAGCTTCTCGCAGCTGCCCAGACCCCAGGGCTTGCAGCCGTGTCACATCACCCGGTCTCTGCTCCCATCACTGCAGCTCCTTCTTGGACTCTGGCCTGCTGTCTGTCTCTTACGAGGAGCCCTGTGACGACGTTTAAGCCCAGCCGGGTTAAATGGCAAGGTTGTCTCCTCGTCTCAAGCGCCAGCTTGAACGGGCAAAGCCCCTCTAGCTTTTTGCCATGGAAGGTAACCTTCGAGTGGACATCTGGGGGGCCATTATCCTGCCTGGATAGGGTCTGGGTCTCAGAAGATCTCTGGGTTCAGTTGATGATTTAAAGTGAATACAAAGGACAGAGGATCTTACTGACCTGCACACACCAAAGGAATGCAATTCGCAAAATCCAGTCTGGAGGTGTTTCAGCAGATAAATTGGAAAGAACAAGAGATGGTGGCAAAGCCAGAAGGTTAAGAGAAATTTAAATTATATCCAAAAAATCTGCTGTTTCTGAGGATACACACAAGAGATAAACTATGGAGAAATGCAAGAAACTGGTTATTATAAAAATCAAGAAATCAGGAAAGTGACTTCTTTTGAAGGGAGGCTAGATTTGTGATGATTGGAATAGAGAGGCTTCAGGGAAGGAATGAGGAGTTTCCATTGATCGATTTGGGTAGGGTTTACTCAGGATTCACCTTATAATAATTTATTAACTTACACAAACTCACAAGTGCAGTGCCCAAAACTGAGCAAAATGTTCCAAGTACATTATGCTTTAATTATTGAAGTTTGATATTTGATTTTCTAGCAGTCATATCATATGATAAAATTTACTGTTGACTCAAAGACAGACATAGGCTTTTTAAAAATGCTTCCTTTCGCCGAAGTAAATCTGCATTCTCCCATGCAAAGGAGTCAATGATTTCCTCACCCAAGTTAACTCCATACGGACATGTATTTGTTATGTACAGGTTTCTTGCATAGAAAAGAGAAATAGTGTCTTCTAATCATTTTGCCTGCAACAGAATCTACCTCTCTTCTCGAAACCTTTATTAATCAGAATGAAGAACATATTGATTTAAAAAGATGAAAAGCAAGGAACAGTAAACAAAAATTCATGTCACATTTTTCTAAAGGCTGTGTGTGATGTTCCGCTGTTGGAAAGAGCATCATGAAAGGGATGGAAACCATCAATACCTAAAGCTAAAGTCAAAAACCAAAAATCTCTCTTAAAATCACAGTGAAAGATAAAAAAAGAAGTCAGAAAATATTGAGGACCAAGCTTCATTTCATGTGTTGACCAGTCACGTGGACTGAGGCCCTTTTCAAGATGGCTGATCACACACATGTACCTCGGCCTCTACCAAAATCCTGCTGAACTAAAAAAGAAA
Source organism: Tolypeutes matacus (assembly GCA_026826555.1). Classification (NCBI taxonomy): domain Eukaryota; kingdom Metazoa; phylum Chordata; class Mammalia; order Cingulata; family Chlamyphoridae; genus Tolypeutes; species Tolypeutes matacus. Next base: position 2,542,395 of record JAKSZT010054014.1, read on the forward strand.
TATTGAAAGTAAAGATAAATGCATATTGGTAATGAAAAATGAAATGTTTTCATCAGCAGATCCAAACATGGAGGAATCTCTGCAAACTGCAAACCAGCTGTGATGAGATTGGCAGAGAAACTCCATAGAGCTAAAGGGACAGCTACAGATAAAACACAGCGACCACTCAAAGGACTTTTCCCAGCCGCGTTCCAGAATAACCACATGATCTGAGACATGGAGAGTTGGGAATATGAGTGCTCAGAGGGCCACCCACTGATTAATTAATTAAAGAGTTGTCCACAGCTGTGCCACTTCCTGGCTTTCGAACTTCTGGGCTCTAGTTTTACCCCAGGCAAGAGCCACTTTCTGTGTGCAGGGGACATCTGTCTTCGGAGACCTCAAGAATGAAAGCTGGGCTTAGGTGGATGAGACATGGGGTAAGACACGGGACATTATCTCACTGTGTTCTGGGTATTGTAGTGTACAAAGTGCTCATAGCCACAAGGCAAGCTCCCCAGGCACCCAGAAGGAACACCCAGAATTCTCCAGCTCACACAAGCCAATGCAGTGAGACTCTACCATCACGACATGGGGGTCAGTCATGTGAAAGTAGAAAAACGTCGTGAGATTCTGCCCCGTATCACTGCATTTCTTCAGCTTCACTTAACTTCTCTCCCCCATAAGAAACTCTTCCTTAACAGTGAGTGAAAATGACTAATACATTGTTTTCCTCTGCCCGTCTTGTTTCTGTACCCCAAAACTGTGACACCCACTTCAGAGAGCAGCCAGTTCAGGTAAACCCTAGAAGAGCCATTTGAATAAAGGCTCATTCATCCATAGAACCTGCAGGAGATCAGGCAGCGCTACCCCAGAGCTGCCTTGATTTAGGAAATTTCCCTGCTCTCGCTCCGCCTCCTTATCTATAAGATGAGGGCATCATGCCTGCTGAGCAGGGTTCCTGACACGAAAGCAGACAGCTCAGTGACTGGCACGTGGTGTACGTGCCAAGCAGCGCTCCACTCCCTTCCAGTTCACATGTGTCCCTTCCCAGGCCCGAGCAGGGCAGCCTGCTGGGCGGGCAGATGCCTCACAAAGAGCAACCACATTCTGGCTTTGGGGAACTTGAACTAAGAGACAGTGATTGAGAGAGTTAGAACCTGAAACCTGTTTATGGAATAACTCTAAGAAAAGTGCCTGATGGTAAACTCCTGGAGACACCCTGATTCTCAACAGCCTAGGGATGATTTTCAAGCTATTCCTTGGATTTGATGACATCAATAAAATTAAAATAATCTGACTTTGGATGGGTTTCTGTTTTGCAGCCAACCGGTCCCAGATCAAGATGGCACTCGTAGATGTCGGCTTCCTCCCTGTCCCCATTTAATAAGAAGCCGCAGGGGAACAGATGTGCCCACTTTCCCTCAAGGTCTCACCCTGAGTCAGGAATGGACCCGGGCCAGAGATCAAGCTCTCCTGACATATAAGCCAGAAATACTGGGTACCTCACATTTATCTCGTATGTTTAGCTAATGAGAAATTTCACTCAACAGGCTATTAATTATTTTACTCAGCATGAGTGTTAAGCAATTGTATCATCTCATAAGAACAAATGAATATGGGGCGTTTGAGAAATGACCTTGTAGCTGTTAATTGTGCCCTTAAATATTCAACAGCACGTAGTGAAAATATATCCATTTTTGTCTCATGAGAATGGTTCAGACTCAATATTGTGCAAAAACTCCATTAAGTGAATAGTGAATAGAAACAGTGCCAACAAAAACAAGTAATAATAATAAAAGCAAATATTGTCGAGAGTTTATGAGGTGGCATTTTATAAATAAGGAAACTTGGGCACAGAGGTGCCCGACTCTCACACAGCTGGAAGGAAGTACGATTGGAGTTGGAACCCAGATCACGGGGGTAGCAGGCAGGTGCCCTTTACCAGGTGTGCCCACCCCCAGCTGCTAATGACAGCTCATCTAGAAAATTACGTCCTCCAACCCCATGGCCCACAACCAAGGGCTTACTGATATGGGGTACAAAAGACTGCCCCCTGCCTCAAAGTGGGAGCAACTCAGCGGTGTGAACTAGGCTTCAGAGCCTCCTCCCCATAGATGAAGGCCAGACATTACCTGAGACCACACACGCCCTTGCTCAGCTTTGGCCTTCCATGTCCTAAGTCACTTTCTTTTTTACAGGTTTACCCTGGAGAGTACTACCTATATAACTATGTGCACCTGAATCTCTGTCTCAAGCTCTGCTTCTCCAGAACTTGGCCGAGACAGCTGCTACCATGATTGGTCGGAGGAAGCAGACTCTAAGTATTAGACTCCGAGGTTTAACCATTCACCATCCAGTAGCAACGGTGATCCCATTGCTGATGAAGGTGGAGCACTGAGAGTGCTGGCATGTAGAAAAGACAAGTGCCAAGACCTCTGCTGAACTGGCATGAGATATAGTGGAGGGTGGTGCCAATTTGTGCGACCCCTTTGGCATTAGATAGTGTGGCAGTTTGATGTAATTATGAATTCCAAAAATATAATTGAATCATGCTTGTAAACTGATCTGTTAATCTGGGCATGATTGAGTTATGATTGGGGCATTGATTGGGCCACGTCAGTAGGGCGTTGAGCCCCACCCCTTGGTGGGTGGGGAATCGAATATAAAAGGCAAGGCCAAGGACAGTTGAAGCGGTCTTTTGAGAAACAGTTTTGATGTTGGAAAGAAGGCCCCAGGGGAAGAGAAGCGAACTGTTCGCCTGATCGTCTACAGCTGACCTTGTGGAGGAAACAGGAGCTGAGCCCGGAGAGAAACGCAGCCCCGGGAAGAGAGGAACCCCAGAAGCCTGAACCCTGGCAAACGCCGGCAGCTGTCTTGCTCCAACACGTGGCAATGGACTGTGGTGAGAAGAAACTTAATGCTTTATGGCCTGGTATCTGTGGACTTCTACCCCAAATAAATACCCTTTATAAAGACCAACCCATTTTTGGTATTTCACATTAGCACCCCTTTGGCTGACTAATACAGAGAACTAAGAGAGAGGTCATAATTTTGAAGACTCTGAAATTGGGTAGCTATTGCTGAAGCACTGAGGCTTTGAAGAGAAAAAAAATGAGTCTAAGAACAATCAGTCACCAATTTAAAGCAAAACAAACAAAACCTTAAAGAATGAGAGGATGAGCGTGAGAGGGCCTTCCTGGCAACATGTAAAGAGATTCCCTACCTCCTGCAGCATGAGGGCAGAGCTGAGGATAAGCACAGCACTTGATTGGAATAATTACCCAAAATAAAGATACACATGTACCCGGGGGCAGCGGTGGACGGCTTAGCTCATTGGTCAGGGGCGGGAAGAAACATGGAAGACTGGAGCAGGAAGTCAGAAAGGGACATGTCTGAGGACCATGGGAGTGGGCTGAAAAGGTGAGGATCTTTTCACCCCCCATTAGTGCATACCAGGAGGCCACCCCCAAGGAAGAGGCTTCCAGAGCCACGTGGGCAGGATGAGCCTGCCAGCTGACGGCAGCACCCGCCCCGGGCATCCCCGTGCGTGTGCAGCGGGCTCAAGAGCGGAATAGCCATGTCGGCAGAGATGGAGGCCGGGCACGGACCGAATAGCCCAGGTGCCTTCCCACCAAGGCCTGTGTGGCGACTGCTGCTGCTGAACGTCTGACACTGAGCTGACGTGGTGCCCCCTGTGAGGAGACCACCCAGCCACATGAGGGTGGGAAAGCTGATTGTGTCCCACCCCGGCCATCCTGGAAAGGGCGGCGATTTGTCCCGCGTGGTTCTGACAGACATGGGTATGGATTTGCCTTTCCTGCCCCAGGACCTCGGCCGGCACCTTTCCTGCCCCAGGACCGCGGCCGGCACCTTTCCTGCCCCAGGACCGCGGCCGGCACACTACCTAAAGGTCACAAAGTGACTCACTCACGTGACATCGCCTCAGACCAAAGAACCCATGTTACGGCAAAGGACTGTGGGCTCCACAGCTGCCGCCACACACCGCCATCCAGAATTCAGAGCCAGATAAAATAGTGGGATGGACTCTCAGAGGTGCAGCTGAGGTGCCAGGTGACGGTGCCAGCGAGGATGGACGCCTCCTTCGGGACGGGGCGTCCTCGTTAGACCGGTGGCCACTATGTGGTGCTATGCTATGACAGATTTGGGTACCAGAAAGTTTGGCACTGCAGTCCTAAAAGGTGGAAGCAGCTTTTGAATTGATAATGAGTAGAGGTTGGACCAATTTTGAGGTTCTTGGTAGAAAAAGCCGAGACTGCTTTGAGGAGACTGTTGGTAGAAATATGGGCATTCAGAGGAGGTCTTATAAGGAAAAGATGAACGTGTTACTGGAAACTGGAAGGCGATCCTTATTATAAAGTGGCAGGACACTTGGTGAAGTGTGTTCTGATGTTGGATGGAAGGCAGAACTTGAAAGCAGTGAACTTGGGTATTTATCTGAGGAGAATTATAAGTTACGTGTGGAAGGGGCTGTTAGGGAATCACACACACCTGTAGGCAGCCATCTCCCAGCCCTCACCTACACCCACCTCCTTCTCTAGGACAGTCCTCCCCACACACGCTAAGCAGTCACCCTCCAGTCGTGTGCTTCCTTCACCTCCTTTTCTATTTTGTGCCATTCCACAACCTGGGGGAGATATATTAAGTCTAACGCAAAGGCCCAGACAGAGCTTAAACCTGGAAACCGGGAACAGTTAGCCCCAGATGCTTATGAGAACAGGAGTTCTCAGGGGCAGGGCTCCCTCCCCCTGAGGCGGATAAAAGCCACACTCAAAAGCAGAGCTTGAACTCTCTCCTCCAGTGGGAAGCGGGGCGAGCTGCCAACTGTTGTTCCCTACCCCGAGCAGTTTTTGGCTACTCTGGGAGACAGGCCGTGATGGGACTTCTTCCCCTGCTCTTTTGGATATAACTGAAAAGGAGATTTGGCCCTCCCGGGCTCTTTATTTTGTGCAGTAAAGGGGTCGTGTGCTGAGAGTGTCTGTGCCCTGAGCCTGCTCCCACAGTCACCATCCTGACAACCTGCTCCACAGACACGGCCTGGTTTCCTCTTGCTGCTTATATGAAAGGGGGGGGGGGCAATAAACAGGGGGTTAACTACCAAGTACAATGAAACCAGCAATTGATGACTTGGAAGGAAAATTCTCTGCCTATCCATGGCGTGTGCTCTGAGACCAGAGCCAGAAGCAGCTCTCTCAGACCTCCCCGAGCTTCTCAAAAGGGAGTCCCAGAGAACAGGGCTCCTGGGAGGGCCTGAGTGGGCAACCCCTTGCTTCAGAGGCAGCCAGGGTGGAGATGCAGCCATCTAGGAGAGAGCTATGGAAAGCCCTTTTGTCGATGGGTAGAATACCCTTGAACTGCATGGAGAGCCAAAATGAATTTTAGAATTCCGTGTGAACAGAAGCACTGGCAGCCTGGACTGAAAGGGACAGAGATGGGATGAATTGAACGGCTCTAAGCTACCCTTTGGGGCCTTACACCACAGGTTTCCAGCAGCACAAGAGCCCCACTCAAGGCCTCGGAGAGAGTGGGCCCTAAGCCCCAGCATTCAGGGGGAGCATGGCTGCTGCATAAGGGCTTGGAAAAGGTGGGGCTGCCGCTACAGCAGGCTGGAGACAAGTAACGGACCACAGGTGACTCTCGGACTTTGAAATCGCCTTGCCGGGTTTCAGACTTGCTGGGGACCCATAACCCCTGTTTTCCTCACAATTACTCCCTTCTGGTATGGGGGCGTTTGTCCAATACCTTTCCCACTGTTGTATTTTGGAAGCAAAAGATTTTGAAGGGGTCCGGGGTCGGGGGTCCTTGGCTGCAATTTGTTTTCTAGGTTGAACAGGTCCAAAGAAGGAATTTTGCCCCAGGATGGACCACACCCATAATTGATTTTGATGTGACTTTGTACTTAGTTCGGTAACATACTGAAATGACTTAAGGCTTTGGGGATGTTGTGATGAGTTTGTGTATTTTGCATGTGGGAGCACTTGTCCTTTTGGGGGCCAGAGGATGGACTGCGGTAGACTAAGCTATGAACCCAGAAAGGGCATGTTCTTAACCTTGAGAACCCACTGTAAATAGGACTTCTCAAAGATGTTGCTTTTGGTCAAGGGGTGGTCCAACTGTGGCCTTTTAAGGAGAAGGCCATGGGGAGAAGCAGGAAGCCAGTGGAGACCTAGACGAGAGAGGAGAGGACCTCGCCATGTAGAGGGAAAGCCAACGAACTCCAGGATTGCCATCCGGCCAGCACTGGAAAACCATGGTCCAGGGAGAAAACACAGTCTCACTGATGGCTTGATTTTGGACTTTGAGCTTCTGAACCCATGAGCCAATAAATTCTCATTTGTGTGGCATTTGTCTTAGCAGCCTGACATTAAAAACTGTCTTAGCTTGTGAGGTTGTGACAGTTTTTAGTACCAAAAGTGGGCTTTACCACCTGCTTTGAGCTGCATTCCCAAGCAACTGGACCCCAGGAAGACCCAGGCCAGGTGTTCCAAGAGGCCCTACCTGTGTCACACCAGCCTGGGGTGGGCCTTCATCAGGAGGACTTGGGGCTGGTCTTTTGCCTCTGTACCCAGGTTTGATGACCTATTTGCACATCAGGACTGCTACAGACCTCCACCAGAATTTTCTTTGGCTTCACCCTGCCCAGTGTACATATACATCTGTGCTCTACCTCACCTGAGCAGGTGAGACAGGCCAGGGATGCACCCCTGGGACTGGAGAGGCCCCAGGACCCCACCTTAACCAGAGAGTACTGCTGGCTTTCACCTGCGCCACAGCAGCTTCTCTGCAAACCCCTAAAGGAACCCAACCTAAGCCACTGGCTGTTAAGTTATCCCACACTGAGTCATCACTGTTCCCGTAAGAAGAAAGATCAACTTTTGATTTCGCAGTTGGCTTTTACAACTCATCTTAAAGTTTTACTGGGGCTAATACAATTACAGTACACAAGAGTGAAAGAAATAATAATGAAGTTCTCAACAACTGAGATTACAAAATTAAAGTTACCAGCATGATATAATTGCTTGGTTAAAAAAAAAATCAACATTTGCCTATGCCAAACACTGAATCAACAATAAGTGGCTTCCTAATTACCCAAGAGTCCAAACAGGTTCTTTTAATTCATTTGCGTTGTCACTTGCGAAAATGTTAGCCTCTTCGAAGTGTAGGATATACTTTGCTCCGTCTTTTCAAAAGTAAAGCATCTCATGTTTCCTACTGACAAGATTATTTTCTCCACAGTCTCCAGGAACTTGTCATCCAAAGTTGAAAAGAAGCATTTTAATTATATTTTAAAAATCATTTCTCTCTTGTCAACCATGTAATTGTGACAACTTGTCAATTAGATAGTTTTGCTCATGGTTTAGGAACATGGAAGTCTTTGCAGAGTTTCCCAGGAAGCCGGGACATGGATGCCTACGCGTATTTGTATATCTGTTTTACTTTATGTACATTGAAGACAAAACTAGTGGTGTCGGGGTCATCAGGTCACCATCAAGGAAACAGAAAATGGCGACAGCAAAGGCGTGACACCACGAGAGAGGCCCTTAGAGCCTGAAGCCCTGAGCCCCTACCCCACTGTGCGCCATTGTCATGTCCTTTGGATCTTTGGGAGGGGCAGAGCCACACTGCCAGGAAGTGGAGAGGGGATGCCAGTTTTTAAGTGAAGCAGGGCAGGAACAAAAATCTAAAAGCGCCAGCCTTCATCGAAACGTTTCCTGAGGTTAGCATTTGAAGGTGGGGGAAGGAGGCGTGGGGCACAAGATCCACAGATTATACGCTCTGCAGCTCCAAAATAAAGTCATTTTCCTATCCAAGGCCAGGAGTGCCCAGGAAATTATCAGCATCTCCCCTATACAAGGCCCAGGAGGAAGAATGCAGTGTGACGTTAACATATTGGGTGGAACTCGTGGCTGAGCCTCTCTCCACCGTGTATTAGACCCCAAGGAGAACCATCAAAAAGCCCACAAATTTGGAAACAGCCCGAATACTTCTCCTTTACAAAAGGAGAAAAGTATATGTGAGCTTTTAATCTCTCTCTCTCTTTTTCTCCCTCTCTCTCTCTCTTTCATATTGAAATATGCAAAAATAGGTAAAGAAACCAACTATTCACACATTACCCTGGTAAGAAATGTTGAAATGTTGACCGTTTACCATAATTGTTTTCGATCTTTCAAAATATACAGTGTAATACCAGCTTTTATAACTGCTCTCTGATCCTAATTGTAAAAGTCACCATCCTTCTGAAATTCATGTTTATCATTCTGACATTTAATTATTTCATATGTTTATGTTAATTTACACAAATGTTTTCTTCTCAGATGACATGGTATTTTTTTCATTCAAAATTACTATTTTAAAAAGATAAATCCATGTGATATATGTAAATATAATATATTCATCTTTACTGCTCCATAAAATTCCTTGACATGGATACATCTCAATTTCTTTAGCAAATGCCCTATTGATAGAAATTAAGGTTGTTACAAAACATAGAATTATTTATAATAACATAACTAGAATTTTGTAATATTTACTAAACTTCTGACAAACTCTCCTGGGTCAAGATATACATACAAACATATAGATATACACGCAAATAAACATATATTTTCATATATTTATTTTATTTATTATTATTATTTTGTATTATTCATTATTGAATTTGGTTTGCTAACATATTGTTTTAGTTTCCTTGGCTGCTCAAGCAAATACCATGCATTGGATTGGCTTAAAGAATGAGAATGTATTCGCTCACAGTGTTGAGGCTAGGGGAAATTCCAAATAAAGTCATCATCAGGCAATGCTTTCTTCCAGAAGACTGGCGTTCTGGGTTGGGCTGCCAGTGATCCTTGGCCCTGGGCTCCTCTATCACATAGCAATGCACATGGCGGCCTCACCGGGCCTTTCCCTTCTCTTCCAGGTTCCACTGACTTTCAGCTTCTTGCTTCTTGTGGCTTTCTCTCTGTCTAGATTTCATTCTGCTTGTGAAGGCCTCCTGCAATAGGATTAAGAGCCATTCTGACTGAAATGGGCCATACTTTAAGGGAAGCAACGTCATCAAAAAGTCCTACTCACATGCACTGGAATGGATTAAGTTTAAGAACATGTTTTTTTCTGGGGTATATACAGCTGCAAGCCACCTTTAAATCTATAATTCTTGTTGAGACTGGCCTTAAATTTTCTTTGTCTCTACTGTCCTGTTCTAGTTTTGAAAATGGGCCATACTGACCTCATAAAAGGAGTTGATGCCTGCTCTTTTAGTTTTCTGGAACAGTTTGTACATGACAGGAGTTATAAGGTCTGTGAAGTTTGGTAGAATTTCCAGTAAAGTTATCTGATTCTGGTTCTTTTTGGGGAGTAGCTTAGAAAATTAATTCAGAGTTTGTTTCACCTTTTGTTTTCTTCTTGAGCCAACTTTGTTTCAAAATCTGCCATTGGAATAAAATATATTCTTGGTATTGACTTATAATTTTTAAGCTCTGCTCTATGTTTAGTATTTTTACTCTTAATATTAATTTATGTTTACTTTCTCTTTATTTGCATTGATACTTTCAGAGATTAATCAAAGTGCAAAGATTATTTCCAAAGAACCAGATTTTTGCTGCTATTCTTGACCTTTTCTAGGTCTTTATTGGCTTTAGTTTTGCTCCATTTTTTTCTAAGTTTTTGAATTCTTGGCTTTTAAATTTTCTGTCTTTTTCTTTTTATTATATCCACAAGGTTCTTTATGGGAATCTCTTAAACTGCATCCTTAGAGATTGGTGTATGACTTTTCCATTACCATTCAGTCCCAAATTTCATAAGTTTCATTATGATTTCTTTTACCCTTAGAGTAAATAAATGTGTTTCTAATACCTATTTCTAATTCACGGGTATTTTTGTCTGAGTATTATTTATCGGATTTTGAATTTTTGCAGCAGTCAGAAAAGAATGCGTTTCGTATAATTTCAGAAAGGCTTCTATATTCAGAAATAACAGGATTTAAAATAATTGCATCATCATTCTTCAAAGACCTTGAAAAACAGATAGCAGCATCAGAATTTTCTAAAAGGTTAGCAGAACTTTAATACAAAAAGACTCATCACTGGCGCTCAGAGCCAGTAACAGGACAGAAGCAGGTCAATCCAGCCATCACTAGAGAATGCCATCCTATGGGCAAACCGTTTTAAAGGGTTATACTTAAGGTTGTCCTTTTAAATAGCTCCAAGACCAGCCAACAAATTCAGGATTAAAATAGCTCATTAGCATGCAGCTCCAGCCAAGCTAGCATTTATCTTGAAGTTAAAAAGATTTTCTATCATCTAGTGTGAAATCGTCATCACTTAATAGGGGAAGCGTCATCTCACCACATACTCACACAGTGAGTCTCAGCTGGGCAGCTGAGCCTCCAAGCTCTGTGAGTCAAGAACACAAGTGGTGCTTTGCTGTGGACGGCCCTGAGATGGACAAGCAAATGCAGCAGGGAAAATTCTAGGGGCCACAGGCTATGACTGGGTGAGCAGCTATGTTGGTTTTTTTTTTAGGCCCAGCCAGTGTAAGGACTGTCCTTGAAAACAGGACCTATCAAACTAGGAAATTTGGGGCCATCATCTCCCAGATTCAGTCTCCCAGATTAGGGATCACAAGAGACATTCCTGCACTCTTCCCCAAAATAAATGCAAGAGGCTTGATGAATCTTTAGAGGAGGAATGAGACCTGAAAACATGAAAGAGGCAGAATCATCCATTCTATGGAACTAATGAGAAGGACGGGGCTTATAATATGCTTTGAGGATATTTTTTATCCAATAAATACAGACACAGCAGCATGCCTTCCTCACCGAACTCTGATGTTCTGGCCGGTTATTGTAACCCTTATTTGTCCGTGGCTCATTAATGGTCGTTTAAATATTAGTTCATGTGATGAGGTTAAAAACATAAAATTTGGGTTATACAGAGCAGCTTGTATCTAGAAGGAAACATCCTCCTGCAAATACTGTCAATTCTCATTATCCATGTTAGTTTTGTTCCATAAAGCTGCTGCAAACAGTAAATCAGCAAATCCTGAGCCATTGTTTTTGTTCCAAGGGAATACATAGGGGCAGGTTCTTGCAAGCCTCCGGTCACAACATTTTCATTAGCGGATCAATACATAATGTAATGTCTTATTTAATAGATATTGTTCATTCATTGGTGTAAAACTCACAGCCAACAGCACGATCATTCATTTCTGAACAAAGCTTATCAAACACATGTATTTTCTCTGTCAGGCACATCACAGCCTTCGTGTGTTAGGCACTACGATACTAGACAGCATTTCAGCACTATGCTTGGGGGCCATTTTAAACAGTGAAATCGCTGACAATGTGAAAACCGTGGAACTAAATACACCGAGACAAGGACACTTTGTCTTCAGCATGAGAGCTCAAACAAGTAGGTAGAGCATTGCCTTGTTTGACCCCATCTGGGAACATGCGTGTCAGGGGACTCAAATTTTTCTCTGCTCTGCACAGGTCCACAAATAACCATAAAAATGTTGCAAATATTGTTTTAGTGTTACAAATACATTTTAGTGAGTAGGTGACTGTGATGGTTAATGTCATGTGTCAACTTGGCCAGGTGATGGTGTCCAGTTGTTTGGTCAAGCAAGCACTGGCCTGACTACGACTGTGAGAATATTTCATGGATTTAAATCATTAATCAGTTGATTGCATCTACAACGAATTAATCTACATTCAACAAAGGAGACTGACTTCAACAATGAGAGACATCTCATCCAGTCAGTTGAAGGCCTTAAAGGAAGAAGTGATGATTTCAGCAGTCAAGGAGAATCTTCATCTCTGCTTCAGCCAGCTTCTCCTGCAGAAGTCACTGAAACCTTCATGAGGATTCCTGACTTGCATCCTGCCTTACCTATGGAATTCAGACTCTCCTCTGGGCCTCAGACCACAGCAAGAGCTTCCCCACATTTATTGTGACCTGACCATGTGCCCGTAACCAAGCTGGCCTTTTGCTGAGAGGATTGTGTCCATCGAGTCCTGTTGCTGTTCCCCCATTTTACAGACAGGGAAAAAACAATGCAGCCAAGTTAGATACCTTCGTCCAAGTCTCCTGCTGGTGCCTGCAATAGGGTTTGAGCTAGATTCGCCTGTCTCCTCACTATGTGGCCATCCCAACTCTAGCTAGAATTAATGTGTTGATGAGCAGTCCCCCCATGCTCAACACTCTTCAGTCTGCTCCTCTGGAGCTGAGCTGGAAGCCATCCTGATGAGAGGAAGCTATGAGGTCTTCTCGCTGCACCAGCAGGAGCCCTGGAGAGACAATTAGAACGGGGAACCACTGGCTCCTCTGGCACCGGACTTGCTGCCCACAGCTGATCAATCTGAAAAGTCGGCCGCACCAGGGGCCTGGGGTATTTGACAGGCAGCAGTTGGGCACATGTACAAGGCCAGCTGGGCACACTCTCGCCAGCCCTTCACCTCCACAAGCTGCTGCCCGGCTCCCAGGCAAGCTCTTCCCGAGGGAGTCGTGGACACGTTGGAAGTCTTTTTCCTTATTATGAGTATGTCAGACTCTACCTCATATGTACAAATCTCAAGAAGACTAATGGAATGCATTGCAGTTAAATCAATACCTTATTTATTGTTGCACGTTGTTTGTAGGAAGGCAGGCACTAAAACAAAGCATTAGCCAATATTTTTTTATTGGATGATTGCTAGAGTTGTGGGAAAGTGTGTTTTAATTTCCCTTCTTTCTGAGTTTCCAAGGAGACCGTCCAGCTAATGAGGCACTGGTTCCATTAAGCATGTGCCCCTCCACCTCTCCTGTCACTTACTATTAAATCACCACTCATCCACTGCTCTGCGTCTCCACTGGCCACAAATGTGCACTCGATGGTGCAGCCTCAGTGACCGAGCCGTCTGGCCGCCCCATGCTCCCAGCAGTGGCTCTGGTAGCAGCCAAACAGTTCTCCAAAGCAAAGAGCCAAAAGGGAAAGTGTCAGGTGAGAGCTCTCACGGAGAGTCTGAGTCCCAGGTGGTCATTCTCTTTCCCGATGCATTATCGGTGATGGCAGATACACTATTTATTAACTCTTCCACTTGCAGCTCCATTTCAATCCTACTGCAGAAGGCAAGGTCTTTTCTCTGCTCCAGTGGATCAGAGAGAATCAGCACTGACCTCCACCAGCAGAAGCTGGCAAGCAGTGCTTGTGCCAGATTGTCCGACCTATAAACCGCCTCCCCACGGGTGCTGACACACGTGAAGCAGCACTGGGGCCAGCAAATCAGGCCGTCCCTAATCTCTCCCCACACTCAGCATCAGTGCCAAGATCCAACACTCCAGGCCCTTTGGGACTGACCCATGTCCCTTCAAACCTATCACCCCAAGAGCACCTCCGGCACTTCTCAAAAATTCTAGGGCTGTCCAGACAGCCCACTGAACAGGACTATGTTCTCAGCATGGGAACACCTACCCAACCACACTCCCAAAAAGGGCTTTCAGCTAAACTCGCCACATGAGTTTCTTCCTTGATTTTTAGTTCAAATCGTCGTGCATATTGGCCAGCTCTGCACAAGGCTTAAAAACAGTCTTTAAAGACCAACAATTCTTTCAGAACACAACACAACAAATTAAATATGTTTATTGCCACTGCAATGGGCATTGGATCTCTTTGTTCTGGGTGGTGCTGGCATAGCTTTTAACCCAAGCCTGAGAGGAAAAGAGATACCTTGATTGGGATTGAATAACAGTGGGGAAGGTGATGCTTCTCACGGACCTCCTATCTCCCCAACCTATACCTTCTCTTGCCCTTTCCTTTCAACGACGTCTTAAAAAATCTTCTCTCTTCCCGTTTCCTACTTAATCTGCTTTCACCAAAAGAACTCAAATTATTTTTTAGAAAGGATAACAAGGACTTACCATTTAGCTTAAACTGTTGGCTGTTTAAAATGCCTCAGGGGTGGCCAAACTAATAACTTACCCCTGTGGCCTCCTCCCAACTGTGCCACTTCTGACCTCCCCTCCTTTCCCAGTGCCCAAAGGCCCCTCAGCTTCTTCCGCTCGGTCGCTGGACGCTGATGTTGCAGCTCTTTAGGAATGGCTCTCCCACTCCCTGTGCCCACCACTGCCCCTAGCTCTGGCCCTGCCATCTGGATACCCATGAGGAGGCTAACACCCAATCCTGCCCCCACCCTGCGGTGCCTTTTTTTACCTAGGCCCATGCACATTCAGATCTTTGCATTCTCAGAGCTCAGGGCAAGGTCCCCTTTGGGGCCAAGCCAAAGGTCTCTTTAGTTAAAGAACCTCAAACACCAGCTGGCCATGGTAAATTCCAGATCTCCTCCTGGCCACCCCCTCACTCTCCGTGTCAAACACAACAGGCCTTCGTCCAGTGGTCAGTTTGAATCTGCCTTTCTTATGATCAAAACAGAGAACTTCAGTTTTCCTTACGTGTGGTGGCTCGGGAGATTGTACCTAAGATTGTGGTATAATGTTTTTGACCCTTCCCGTCAGGCACAACGAGTTGGTGCTTGCATCAGACACTTTACCAGTCCTGTCTGTACATATCTTCTTTTCCATCTACTGCCTGTGTCCATTTCCTGTCTCCATCATCTCCTTTGCATGCACCACTTGCCAGAACTTTCTTTCTCTGGACCATGCTGAGGACGCCCAGTCCTAGGGGTGTCAGAGTGATGCTCAACCCTGCAGCACAGAAGTTACAAACCAGCTAACCTGAAAGTACAGTTCCCTTGGCCTGCCCTGTGTTTTAAATATTTAAATTAGTTGCCCACATTTAAAACCAGGGACAAAAATATCTGCATTTCCAGCTTTTCTTTAGCAACTGGAACATCTGGTAACTACAGAGATCTGTTTTTCCACCCGGCACCAATTGCCTGGAGGCAGGCCACTCAGGGTGCTTCACCCAGTGATATTTCCTCCTGGGCCCTGTGGGCATAGCAGATTGCAGCCCTGTATTGGCGGCCTCCGTGGCTGATGCCCAGGTAATTAACCAACTCCCAAGTGAGGCTTTCCCTAGCACTGTGAGCCGTCGTCAAGGATGAGGAAATCAGCAGCAGAGATGCCCCAGAAGCTGTCCTCCAGGATCACCTGTATCTTATATAAAAAACTGGTGCTCTAATTTAAAAGGTCAGGGGTCCAGCCTGGACACTGGGACTTTGAAGAGGTCCCGGTGATTCTGACCTGCAGGCAAGATGGCAGCCATGGCCTCAGGGAGTAAGCTTTGAGGCCTCCCAGGTCCCTTTATAGTCTAAGATTCCACTGTTCTCTGATATCTTTCCTTAGTCTGTGGGACAGCTCAAGGAAAAAACAAAAACAAAAAAACTCGCCCTCTATGGTTTAAGATATGCATTGAGTTTTAATTTTAGTTCAAAGGAGCCTTTTCTTAGAACTTCTCTAGTTTTAAAAATGTGCCGGTGAGATTAAAGCTCTAAGCAGTAGAAACAGCATTTGCCTTTCAATGTTAGAACTAAATTGCTTAAACCTGATGCTTAGGGGTTATTTGGGAGGAGAACAATTTCTTGTACTTGAGGTAGATAAGCCAAGAATGACTGGAATTTAGTAAGGTTAAACAACTAGGTGGCACAGTTTTCTTTAGTAAAGATAATAAAAACCATCCATTGAACAGTTGACAATGGGACAGCAAGCGACAGACAGAGGAGAGATCAAGGAAATAGTATTTCTTCGATGGTAAATGACAAACTTCTCTATATGGACTATATCATTGAACCTCCTAGGCCACCAAGAGCCTGGTACTAGAATGATTCCCAAATGACAGGTGAGGAAGCAGAAGCCTGAAGATGGTATGTAATTTGCCCAGTGACATGGTCAGGAAGGGACAGAGCTGTTGCTGAACCCTCCAAAACCTGGACTGTGATGGCTGCACCACCCCCCACCCCCCACCTGCCTAGAGAGCATGAGGAGAGAGCTGGACAGAAGACTGTATGTCCAAAGAGCTGCCCAGCTAGCACCGTTCACTTCTACCTGCCACCCAGGGACTGAGTCTAGAAAGACGCACACAAAATGGAGTCCATGGGACAAATGAAGGGCAGAGTCAGCAGGGAAAAAAAGCTAGCTAAGTTCACAAGACCTATGCCTATCCCAGCCATAAATATGTTTGCTTATTTACAGTCCTGTCACCCAAAGTAGCCCTCGTCTTGCTCTTAGCTCTGGGTGAAGAACTCTCCCTGATCTCACTTAGCTGCCCCTGTCCTTGCAGGCTGCCAAAAGCAAGTTTCCCACAGATGGCCTTGCCTGCCTGCTTTTACCCTCACTCTGCACCAAGTACCAAGAGACTGAGAGGCAGCCAATGGCCATGACACACCACCTGGACATCCCCTGGCCAGCTCTCAAGTCCCAGCCATCTGCGTGCCCCCTCATGCACCCTGAACCACCCTGCTCCCACTCATGAGTGGGCCACGAGCCACACTAGCCACCTCCAATTGGCCTACACTAAAGCAGCTCTTCAACTATCACGTCTTCAGAGAGGAGCAAGAACACATGACACTGGATAACGTCACTTGCAGTAGAAGGTGCTGCTTTTCAGCATAGGGCTGGCAAGAGCAACACAAGGAAATTTAGAGGACACAGTGGAGCTGCCCGCAGACACTGTCTGGGTCTTTACACATTAGAAGGAGGCAAGAAGTACATGATGAAAATGTAATGAATGTAGGCACACCTTGGTGACCTATTTATTCCTTGCGGTGGCAATTCAATAAAACAGATGCTCAGGAAATTTCCACTTGACTAGTGAGAGCAGATTCTGCCCTTGTAAGGGCACATCAAGCTTTAGGATGTTTCGAGCCCAGGATGCTTCTGGGCAACCAGCAGATGAGGCTCAAGGTCAGTCCACATCATGCAGAACTGGGTCCAGGTGGCGTTCCATTTGTTTAGGCCTTGGTCTCCTCCTATGGTTTTGCATGTGGTTCTTGTGGTCTGACCATCCCAGCCCACCATGTGTGCTGTCACCTGTCCCTCCTTCTCTCCAGTATTTGAATGTCTTAGGTCAAATAGAAAATTGTCACTGACCTCCTAGAGTGTAAACAAGACCACACAAGACCACAAAGGACACTTGTTTTGGGTTATGTTTTCTTGACAAACTTGTCCACTAATTTTACCACCTCCCAACTGAGACCAGGTGGGAGGCCCATGACTATGCTAAAGAAAATTAATAACTCTCCCAATAAAACTTCAGTCTGCCTACCACCCCCTACAGTCAGCTCCCTCAGCTTCACCCAACCAGTCTTATCATACCCAAATCCACTCAGCCATATAGGCTATGAGGGGTCATCATAAAACCCCAACTGCTAAGTTGTACCTGAGCCCAGTTATATTTGAGGCAAATAAGAGAATCATGGACTCTGGTATTTATATCATTTTCACTTCTGCTATATAGGAGCAGTATGAGAATATTACTAAAAAGTATCAAGAGAAGGGTTTTCAATTAGTTATAGCTCCCCCACCATTATTGTCCTTGGAGAATTTAGATTGTCTTTAACAGTCTTCAGAGGCACAACCTCTTTGTACTTGCAGACCACAGCAGAATGTGAGAAGCCTAGAAACAATCCATCAGAGTCCAGGCTGCTGACAAGCCCTGGGGACGCTCCTGGATTTGGAAGGGCAAAATGCTGTCTCTGGGGAGATAAGATCTCCTTTCTGGAGGTGAGAGACTGAGTCCCAGAGTAGCACCCTTGTTTACCTCTTAGAGGAAACGAAATTCCGAAAAGGAATTGCCGCTCTAGTGGGCTTACTGTTTTCACACACAAAAAAAATCTCATCACTTGGTCTTTTTAAAGCCCCGTATACTTACATCTAGGAATCCATAAGCAGTTGTAGAGTTGTCTTTTCTCAAATTACAAAATAAACTCCTATGTAAGTTATAAAGCTTTATTCATGTTTAGGGCAGGTAGGAAAACTGGCACCAAGAACTTTGCCCAAGCTCAGTTTTCTCAACCAGGTGATGGAGCTCAAACCACCTTTTTACCTAGGAAACTAGTAGAGTATTGGAAATTTTCCCACAACTGCTAAACACACACACACACACACACACACACCTTTTTAAACTTGGATATCCCATTATTCAAGGTCAGAAAGCTCACCTTTAGGACAAATGAGCATCCCCTGAAGGAAAGCATAGCTAATACCTGCAAACAGGTGGCAGCTGGAGACAGGGGCAGTACCTGGGAGAGCTCCTCACCTGGTTCTCTCCTCTCAACACAGCATCTCTGGCTTTCCATTTTCTCATCCACCAGGATGGCATTAAGGACATCAACACAGCTCTCAATGTCCCCTTTGACCAACCCCAGTGGCCGGTTCTCAGAATCCATGTCTCATCTTCTCTCAACAGGCGTTCATGTTCCACCCACAAGGTTCTCTTCTTGGAATTCTCTTCCACTGTATTTCCATCTGCTACACTGTGCTCATGGAATTCTTAGCTTCTGTTTTTCTCTCTGCACTTCTGTCCTACCGTTCTCATTCATTCAAGTAGCTTTAGCCATCGCCTCTTCATGGCTAACACTAAATCCAAATATGCATCAGGCTCTTTCCATGCCTAGGGAAGCCATGGCTCATGGTCCCAAGAAGCATTTGAAGCATGTAGCAGCCCCAAAGCACTGGGTGCTGGACAAACCGACTGGTGTGTTTGCTCCTCGTCCAGCCACTGGTCTCCACAGGCTGAGAGAATGTCTCCCCCTCATCATTTTCATAAGGAACAGACTTAAGCATGGCCAGACAGGAGATGAAGTGAAGATCTGTATGCCATGGTTTATGAAGATTGACAGCAAGGTCTGAATTGATACAGCTTATCCTGCTGGTTTTATGGGTGTCATCAGCATTGGCAAGACCAGAGAGAATTTCCATCTGATCTATGATACCAAGGGGGCATCGCCATCCATTGTATTATGTAGGCACAAAAGGAACCCCTCGTCTGTGACTCATGATGCTGTGAACGACACCATTCAAATAGATTTGGAGATAGGTAAGGTTACCGATTTCGTAAAGTTCGATACTGGTAACCTGTGTGTGGTGACTGGAGGTGCTAACCTGGGAGGAACTGGTGTGATCACCAGCAGAGAGAAACATCCTGGCTCTTTGACCTGGTTCATGTGAAAGACGCCAAAGGCAGCAGCTTCACCCCACCCCCACCCCCGGCGTCCCAACATTTTTGTTATGGCGAAGGCCATAAACCATGGATTTCTCTCCCCTATGGAAAAAGTATCTGCTTCCTGATTGCCAAAGAGAGAGACAAGAGACTGGCAGTCAAACAGAGCAGTGGATGAAATGATCTTCTGGTGACATGAATGGAGAGCTCTTTGTAGGTAGTTAAAGATAATAAAGCATGAAAAGATATATATGCATCAGGGTCTCCTAATCATTTGCCCCCACCTGGCTTTCTATGTGGTGTTCTCTGCCGGTGTTCCATAGTTACATCTATTTTTTCAGTCCCCCAAATGGAAGGGTTTCCTTGGTAACTTCCTCTCATTCCTTTCCAGTTGACTTGTGGATCTCATTGGTTTACTTACTCTTAAAGCCTCCTCCATCCATCTATATTTTGTTTCCATCTGTAATGCCATCTTCATTTCTCATGGCTGGACTGTTGGAATCATATTCTACCCGTAACCTCTTTCTCCTCCAGTTCACTTTTTTTGTACTATTGCGAAATTAGTTGTCATAAAGCCACTCTGAACAGGTCAGCCCCTGCTGTTCAATCAGCACTGACTGCTCAACACCTACCAGATCACATATAATCCCTTAGCCTGATACTTACACGTGCTAAATCCTATTACTCTCCTAACCATTATTCTTTTTAGCCCATTATTCTCTCATTTATTCCTTCAGTGCCTACTATGTGCCAGGAACTGTGCTAGGTACTTGCCAATTACTATTTCATTGCATTATAACAACTGCCTGCCAAGGTCAATGCTAATGCCCCCATCGTGCAGATGAGGGGACTGAGACATAGCAAAGTAAGGAACTTGCACATGTCTTGTGCACCTGACTCCACGGACGTGGAAGTAACCACAGTGCATGCTGTCATCCATGTTCTCAATAGCACTATCCTTATAGCTAACCACTCATCTCTACGTGTCTAAATGGATTTACTATATTCCCATTAGCGGCAAACTCCACTCGAGTGTGTATCATCCTTGAAACAGTGCTCGGAGCAACAGTCTCACTAAGCTCCATGTCAATATTTTCTTCTTTTAAATGCTAATTAAATCCTCCATTTTCTACCATTAAAGGGACTCTGTGCTAATAGACAAAAGACTGCATTTTCTCTTCCTTTGTTAAATCAGGTACCAGTCAAAGGAGAACCGCAGGTCATGCTCTCAGCCAACACTGAGAATCCTTAGATGATATCAGGATCAGAGATAGAGAATAGCCTCAGAATCCTAAAACCAGAGATAAAGGTCATTGAGGGGAACTTCAATGTCAGAGGGAAAACAACAGTACTATTTTTTTTTTAATCATTCTCTCAGTTTGAACACTAGAGAGGCAGTAGTTGAAAGATATCAGTGGATCCTGTTAGTTTATAGTCCAAACACAAATACCACATCCTAACAAAAAGCATCTTCCTGATATAGAATGCAAATCCTCAAACTGCTAATTTTTAATGTTCTGTGTCATTTGGTATTCTGGTCTTCAGAACCTAGAGAGACTTGAACACTAGGCCTTATGAATGAAGTATTATATTAACCTAATCATTCTATCAGCACTCCTCCTTGAGGACATATTGGAGTGAGATAATGTCTTCCTTCAGCAAAGATGACTCAGACACAGGCTTTCCCTTGAGCAACTTATAGACAAGAGAGTCTCCACGATGCCCAGTAGGTGCTGACACATGACACAAGAGAGGCCCTGATGCTTCCAAGAACATCAAGGAAAATGAGGTTCGTTTTGTTAGGAAGGTAAAAGAGTAGTTTCTGAAAATGCCTTTCGAAATAGATTGATTAACAAGAAGGATTTGGACGTGGAGGTGGAATGGAGGAACATTTTAGTAGAGAAAGAAAAGTGAGTCAAATTTCAGACATGGCAAAGCACATGGTGATTTAATCTGATCAGAGCCTGGAGTAAATGGAAGGGAGAAGTGGTGAGGAAGTGGCATATGAGGCCAGGGTATCTGGAATTTAATGGTCAATAGTGAAAAGTGAGATTTTTAATAAGAAAGTAACCATCAGAATAAGTTAGAAATAATTTGCTACTACTCATGCTTAAATAAGAAGCTGTATAATGTAAAGCTTACAAGCACAAGCTTTACAGAGAAATAGTCCAGACACTTCTTCCAGTACCTGCATCATATTGCGCCTTAAGTAAAGGTATAATACTTTTAATGTGACAGTATTAGTCTGCAAAAGAGGTGCTGATGCAAAGTACCAGAAATCTGCAGGCTTTTATAAAGGGTATTTATTTGGGGTTAAAGCTTACAGTTACAAGGCCCTAAAGAGTCCAACTCAAGGTTACTTTCTCACCAAAGTCAGTTGCCACGTGCTGAAGCAAGATGGCCACTGAGCTTTGCCCAGTCTCTCTTTCCTGGGCTTCCTCTTCCTCTTCCTCTTGAGGCTCCATGGGCCCAGCTTCTTCCCAATCTCATCTGTAGGCTGGCATAGGGCTTGTCTCTCAGGGCTTCCTCTCTCTCTTGGCATAGGGCTTGTGTTTTTCTTGGTTTTCTATATCAGCTGCAAACTATCAGGCAAATGGCTCATCTCTCCCCAGGACCTCAGGATCAAAAATGACAGAGCTCTCTCTCTCTCTTCCAGTGTCTTCCTGAGTCAGTGTCTGTTCATACCAGCCCACCAATGGGGCAGGGACTCAACCTGACTCACACCTTACTGACATGGTCAAATCAAAGCCTTAACAGGTAATGTAATCAAGGGCCCCTCAACTGAATCCAATATAATCAAAAGAGTGTCATGCCCAGAAAAATAGTTTACAAACATAATCTTTCTATTTTGGGGATTCATAAAATAATCTCAAACTGCCACAGTGACTGATAACTATCTGGAGAACCAGAGGGTGATTTCATTGACCCAATCAGGTGAGAAAGAAGAGCAGGATGGAGGAAATGGCAATGGATTCCACCTCAGTTGAAGCTTAAGATACTGGTAGGAACCAGGTGCAAGTCTTCATAGATGAGGTCAATGCAGACCTGGAGTTGGGAGGAAGACTGAGACAGGCATCAAGATGCGGGACAGGAATGCACACACAAGGGCTGACAGCATTAGAGGAAATGAGATTCCAAGAGGTTAAGGCACGGAGCCCTGGAGAAGAACTCACCATGAGGAGGAAAGGAAGAGAAATAAGCTTGAGAAGGATCAGCCAAGATGGAGAAGAGAAGAAACCAAGGATGAGACAGTGGTACCAAGGAAAAAGGGTTATTGACTTCACTTCTCATGTGCCACCCAGAGATAGAGGTCAACAAGAGCTTAGAAGAGGCTAGTGGCTGCCACTTATTTTAAGCTGGACCTGACCCAACAATTTTGAAATGTGTATTACTTCTGTAAAGAATCCAGTCACATCGGCTATATGAAACAATAAACAAATTTAAATAGTGAAATATATGGATAGTCTCTCTAATTATAAGAGCCCAGAAAAATGAAACCATGATGTATTGACTTGCCCCCTGGAGCAGAACAGTGCCCCTTATTAAGGAAAGAGAACCTGTTCAGTGGGAAAAGATGGGCGCTTGTGGGGTCTAAACCTGCCAATCTTTCCTTTTAGAATGAAACTCACTGGAGGATCCCCAAGGTGGTGGGACATTTGCACAGAAGGTTTAATAAATGATTCATCTATGAATTTATTGATTATCTCCCCTATGTTTGCACTTTGTATATAGTCAAAATGACCACAAATGAAGTCTGTGATTACTTAGCATAAATGAAAAGGGGGGAATCTATTCTTGGTTTATGGCCTTTGTTCAAGACCTCTATCTACTGAGGATTAAGCCCATGGTATGGGGCGCAGGGCAGGGGTCGGTCAGTTTTACTAAATTCCTGTTTGCCCTCCTATTCCTATACTTCATTCTACTTGCTGCCATCCTCCACCTCACACATTACACTTACCCTAATTAGAGAACTGACATAGATTAAGGCTCTTCTGTGTGGTCAGCTTAGGAAAAAAAGAACTAGTAATTCCAAACTCTAGATCCTACTCAGATGTAATATTAAAAATAATAATAATTAAAGAAATAGCCTTAGGCACCTTGAATAACACAGACTAAATTTGGTTTAATTAAAAAAAGGTAATGGAGACTTTATCAGTCTCAAATTAGTGTTTTATAAATAATTTGGAAAAGAATGCTAAATATCTTAGTTTCCTTCGTTCCCATCTTTCTTTCGTGTTTGACTTCTATTCTCTCAGTCACTAAGGAGCCATTGCCAAAAATGAGAACGTTTTCTCATGAATGATAACAAATGTATAATACTAATACAGGGTGTTAATAATTGGGTGGGTTAGGGGGAAATACACCAAATGTAAACTATAGTTAGTGGTAGTATCTTTGCTCCTTGTCCTGACTTCAGCTGGATGACTCACGAGACCCAAGTGAGCTCTTAGGATGCACATTAATATCTAAACAGGTGAACAGTATTCTCTCACAATCAAAGGTTTTTACTTGCAACCCTAAGCTCTCCATGTCAAAATCGAATATTGAGTTAAATTAGATATCATTGTTAAGGAACTTTTTCTAATTGAAAAAGTAATACACACGCCCACCGTAGAAAATTGAGAAGATATTGCAACCCATGAAGCCTACATTTATAGTTTGTGTGTGTACACAATCATGCTTTTGCCTAAAACTAGAATCACGTGGTACTGAGTAGAGTAGTCACTTTTACACTAACCGTGGACACATTTCCATCTGGCAAAGATTCGTTCCCTGCATCACTCCAATGACAAAACAACCCTCCATCATCGGTGCCATCCTCCCCCCCGCCAGCCACAGGACTAGCAGCGACGACTGCCCGCTCCCGAGAAGGCCGGTCCTCAGCGCCGCACTGCACCAGCTCATGTCAGCCCAAAGCAGCCCTAGGAAGTTGCAGGTGAGAAAAATAAGGCAGCGAGAAGCAGCTCGCCCAACATACATTGCTAACGCACATTAGGCTGCCTTTGATTTCTTAAATAAGAATGATAGAGTGAATACCTTTATAGCCAAATATTCCTACAGATCTGTGATTATTTGCCTACGATAACATTTGTGTAGGTGCAATTGCTGAGCCAAAGTGTGTCTATTTTTAACATTTTTTGACGTACATTTTCCCAAGCTGTGCTGCAGAACGCTTTTTAATTTTGCAGGCTTTGTGCTTTGACGAATCCTGTTGCACACCCCAGGAAATCTTCATCAAATGGGAGCTCCGTCCTCGGGATCCGCGGCTCTTCCTCCTGTCTTCTGCCCCTGGGGTCAAGCTGACTTCAGATCGCTGGCGATCAGCCGCCTGGGTTGTTTCTGTGGAGCCGGGACGCTGTGCCCTGTGCAATCTCACGCTGGCGCTTCACCAACACCGTGAGTTAGTGAAGTGTCAACACTGGACTCCGCAGCTTGCTCCTAGTGGACCTCACCCGAACCCCAGCGACGGCTTCACTGGAAGAAAGCTCCAGCCTAGTGCAGCCGTGGATGGAAGATATGAATCCAGATCAATACGTGCACAGACGCGAAGCCCGTTTTCATCCATGTTCTCCAGCACAAAGGTGCTTTTTCAATTTGCAGTCCTGCTCAGCGCCCCCTTCCTTTCCTTTCTCATTTACTAGAAGCTTCCAAATATGATGTGCTCAGCATTGGATTAAGTCCATAGCCACACTCTAGCTCAGCCCCGGGTTTTGCTTGCTTTGACCTCGCTCCACGCTCAGGTGTGGCGTGGGCTTCGCAGCCGCCTGGTGATGCCTCCTGCCAGTGCGGGCTGGCGCCCTCTCCCAGATAATCTCCAGGTTAATTAACCTTTAGGTGAAAATGCGGGGGTCCCTGCGACACTTGCTTCCTTCTTGCTCATTATGTTCAGTCCGAAAAGCAGCAAGGAGCTGCACTAGATGCATTAATTAGGAAAATGATTAAATGCAGTTGTCTTGATTACCTTGGCAGTTAATCTTCTCTGCAAGGTGCCTGAAAGAGCCGCCGGCATCGGGGGAGGCCAGTGCAGGGGAGAGGCAGCTGTGTGTGGCCTGGACCCTCACCAGCTCTCCAGAGGGGAGCTCAGGCTCCCACCGAGCCACCGCCACGAAGCAAAGGAGAGCTCCCAAGAGAGGCTGCCGAGGGGCCAGCTGCGGCCGGCCTGCCACCCTGCTCTCCCCCCAAGGAGGGGGACCTTAGGAGAAGGCGCTGGACATCCGCTTCCTTTGCCACAAAGAGAAACCATGAACTTCAACCCCCACGGGTGGGGACACTCAGTAGCTACGCAGTGTGCCATGATGCCTGGATAAAAAGTTCCACGAATGGAGATAAACAATAATCTTCAGCGCTTGGAATATGGGGCAACATTTCTAAAGAGAAATACACTAGTCTACATATCCTTCTACCAAGGAGATGTGCTCAAAGCGAAACAGGACTGGACCAGGAGATTCCTCAGATCACATCCCACTGACTTGTCTCAGCCAGAAGCATGCTCCAAGGCTGAGCTGGTTACGTGGGATGGAGCCCTCGTGGCACTCTCTCCAGACAATCCGCGTGCTTGGGGGGTGCGGGGTCTTCGCTTCCTGGGGCTGGGGAAACAAAGTCCCACAGGCTGGGTGGCTTTAGACAGCAGGGATGTGTGCTCCACAGTTCTGGAGGCCGGAGGTCCAAGGTGCCGGCCGCGATCCCTCCAAGACTCCAGGGAAGAACCTGCTCCACGCCGCTCCCTTGGCTTCTGCCAACGCTTGCCGGCCGCGCTCGGCGGTCTCTGCCTCCTCGTCACGTCGGCTTCCAGCCTCCGTCTGCCTCTTCTCCTTCGGAGGACACAGCCCTGCTCAACCAGGGCCCATCGTAACCAAGGACATTCTCGAAGGCCCCAGTGCACTCAGTCCCTAACTTCCTGACCCCCCAAGCACCTTCCTGACCCCCCAGCTTAGGCAGCACTTCCTGACCCCCCAAGCACCTTCCCACCCCCAAGGGCGTGACTCCCGCCTCTCCTTGTCACCCACCCCGAGGCCCCCAATGCTCCACGCCTCCCAGTACAGTGAAACGCACTCACTTGGCTCCCATCATGCTCACTCCTCAGTCCTCGATAAGGCTGCCTGGCACACAGTAGGTGTGCAGTAAATACCGGTAGACTTTAAAAGCAGCATAGGTAGTCCCTTCTGTAAAGGTAACCATCGTGCTACAGTTCTAATGCGAAGGCGAATCACTGAAAGCCATAAGCCCCTCTGAGTCTGCGACTAAGTGCAGGAAAGAGGAAAGACAGAGGAAGCAGGGACTGGAGCCGCGTTCCCTGTCAGTGACCTCGATGCTTCTGGAGCAGGCTGTGAGCTCAAAGCCGGCGAGCAAACCGCCTTACAGGACACGCGATCGGCCCCCTGCCTGCCAGGTCCCCATCACCTGCTGACTCCGTTCTGTCCTCTGCAGCACTCGCTGAAAAATACAACCAAATCCCACTTAAGGCAGATTCCAAGACTCAGGCATTTTAACACTTGCACCCTCAATGGGAAAAAAAAATTACTAGTTATTAAACACAAACAAAAAATTTCAAAACCTCTTTTCCCAATCAGTTCTAAGCATTTCAGGGGGCCTGTTTGCCATTCATTGATTGAAGAGTCATAAGCCCTGGTTCTTCCCTGCTCGCTCCAAGCCCCCAGAGCTTCTGTCTGGTGGACCAGGACTGTGTTCAGGCTGAAAATCTAAAAGTACATTTCTCAAGGAAATCTATAAAGAGAACTTCAGCCACTTAAGGCTGGTCTTTCATTAATTAGTCTGAATTAACAAGGTGCTGATGAATTGAACCATTTTCAGAGTAATTTGCTACTCAATTTGGAGAACAACCATAGGATCCCAGAATCCTTCCATCACCTCCTGAGAAACCGAAGTCATTTCACTCTCAGAAAGCTCATCTGCACTGCATCTGATTGTTTCTCTCTTGGAAATGAAAAATGAGGGCCTTTGCTGCCCTACCGAGACCGTGAGGGCAGTCGGCTCCCAATCGCCCCCCGAGTAGGAAACCACCCTCCTGGAGAGCCAGCGTCGGCCCTAACTGAGACTCCTGGTCTCGAGTCTCTCGTCCTCTTGGGCTCAGCGCTTCCTGGAGGAGGAAGGGGCTGTCTCGTGGACAAGTCCTGAAGTGTCCCTGGAGGTCGCGTTTCCACCCTGTATGATGAGAGCTGCAAGAAGGAAGACACCCCGAAGGCGAGACAGCCAGAGGCTTCTTCTCCTCGGAGATCCAGGACTGACATGGAGAAGGAGCAGAAGCCGCTCTAGCAGGCTGTGCAGCAGGAAGTCGGGGGTCCAGCATCCTCCTGCCGGTATTAGGCCACCTTCCTCCCAGCTGGTGCACACACCTCACCTCAGCTCTGTGTTCTGGAGACCTGGCAGGCCTCGCCCCTCTGGGAAGGGACAGCAGAGCCAGCATGCCTGCAATCGGGGGACTCCAAGCAGCCAAGTGGGGTGGCCACGGCCACTCGGCCTCCAGTGGGCCCTCCATGAGCCACGGCAGCCCGACGGAGCAGGCTCGGAGAGCGGCATGGGACGCGGCGGCGCGGGTGTGGGAGGCCCCCATCCCACAGCCCAGCAGGGGTCGGGTCCGAGCTTCTCTCTTTCTCAACAAAAACCCACTGCCCACCCTCACCAGGGGCTTCTCAACTCTGGGACCACTTCATCTGTTACATGAGACTCCACAACCACGTTCTCCATAAATTCCACTTTGAGAAAGCCAGCGTGGGACTGAGAGAGCACGAGAACGAGAGCAAGCAAGTGCGAGAGAAAGAACGAGTGACGAGGCAGCTGACCTGGGGACCAGAGCCAGCGCCTGCCCGAGTGTTGACGGCAGCTTCCCTCACAGCAGCCACAAGGCAGAGCGGCCCGTGCCCGTCAGCGTGGTCCGTGCATGCAGTGGAATATTATTCAGCCATAAAAAGGAATGAAGATCTGACACATGACAGCGTGGATGAACCTTGAAGACGTTGCTGAGAGAAGTAAGCCAGACACAAAGGGACAAATATCGTACAAGCTCAAGAAATATCTAAAATAAGCTTAAAGTCAGAAAGTATTTAGAGGTTGCCAGGGGCCGGGGAGGGGGTGGGTAGAGTGGGCAAGGGGACTTATTGCTTGGCAGGTACAGAGTCTCTGATTTAGGTGATGGAAACCTTTGGTAATGGATGGCCGTGGAGGTTAAGGTTGATTAGCGCCACTGACCTGTACATGTGACAGGGATTAAAATGGGAAATTGTAGGTTGTGTATACGTTACCGCCTTTTAGTTGAATCTTAAGAGAGCCAGTGCACCACCGTAAGCTCTCCCAATAGGAAAGACGTGGCCAGGCCGGCCTGTGCCCGCTTGGCCTTGGGGCGACAGCCCCATGCCCTGCTCCTCGGTGCCACCCAGCAGGAGTCAGAGCCAGAACGGAGACTTCCCGCTCCCGGGCCCTAAATCTGACCATGGAGACACTCGCCCAGGAAGTATCTCCATCCAGGGACCCCACAGGGACATCCCAGCACTGCCTCACGTGGTCTCAGAACAATTAAAATATTTCAAAGGAATGTTATTTTTGGATGCACAGAAAATGTTGGAAGCAGCAGTCCTGCAGCCTTTGGCGACCGTGCTGGTGCAGCAAGATGCTGGCACGGAGCCCCTGCCAGGCATGGAGCTGGCAGCCCTAAAGCTGGGAGAAAGGGGGAGAAGCTCCTGAAGCTCGGGAAAGGACGGCGCCTTGCCGCCTCCTGGCTGCTCTCACCCAGGCAGCGGTTCCCCAGGGCCTCGGCGGGAGGGCGCCGGGGCCTGGAGCCCGAAACCACCTCCTTTCACACAGTCCTTGGAGCCAAGGTCACTGCAGTGCTGCTCGGAGGTCCCTCTGGCGTTAACCTTGACGCTGCGCCCTCGGCAGGCAAGGTGCCTTCTTCCCAGTCCATGCCCAGCGCCTCCCGCCACCAGACCCGCCCGGCGGGCTCCAGCTTTCCCATTCACACCCGTGTGTTTGCAACATCCCCGAGCATTTTAAACGGGCATCATCATTTCGCACACTTTATAATCTCTTGCATAAACCCACCGATTTTGGGAGCGTGCCCCTGGAAAGGGGCTCAAGTGAGCTGTAAATTTAATTTCCTCTCACATCTGCTGTCATTATGTGGGGGCCTCCTGGGTCCAGCAACTGTCCGAGGCTCATATGTTCCAACACCTCGTTTTTGTTGTGGCTGTTTTTAATTAAAAACACTTCCACCGAAATGGATCACCATTCGAAATTCCAGCCCGGGAAGCAGGTTTTTTTCTACTTAGCAAAACTGAACCAAGCACCTTGGGCAAGAATGTCAAAGGCTGGGAACGAACTCATTCCAAGAGGTCGTTGGCTGTTTCCCACGGTCAGTTCAGGTGTCTCATCAGAAGCCTGGGGTCTGGAGTCTTTTGGAATTACAGAGACACCGCGGAGTCCGGGAGCTCAGGTCCACTTCAGGGGCGGGCTGCAGCCCCTCCCAGCCCCGCACCCCCTCCCACCCTTGCACCCGGCTCCCAG